>LUCH01002210.1:67416-93593 GCA_013368495.1 Paragonimus heterotremus | reverse complement strand
AATTGGTCAACTAATTACGTTGCACAGCTTGAGATGTTTGGGTCATGTTCTCCGTATGTCATCTTATCGTTTACTATACCGGGCATTATATGCTGAGGCCGCTGACAGTTGGGTAAAACCGTGTGGTGGTCAAGCAACAACGTGGTCATGAAATATGATGACCCTGACTGCTCCATTGAGCAGAGTGGGTAGGTGTCGCCTGCCTGGATGGGGTTCTCATGATCACTCAAACCATTGGTTAGAGACGCTATCCGAGATGGCGGTGTGTCGCAGTCAATTGTGTACCTGCATCCATACCATTTCTAGTTCTTCCGCTTAGTCTTCTTTTAATAATGTTCAACCTTCTTAGTAACGTTTCCTTCTAGGATGTTCCGGGGTGTGGAATCTAAATTCTATCAAGCGCATTACGGTTGCAAGGACGAACCAGCTTATCGTTTAGGAGGGTTTACAACAGTCACTAACTTATAACCTTTACTTTTTCGATTCAACCTACTATCCGGTGCTCCACTGATCTTGTGTCTGGTCGAGAAAGACGTTAGCAAACCAGTCAGTGGCTGCATTTACAAGACTATTAAAGTGTGTTTGGATCTATTCCTCTCGTGAAAACAGAAGGACTTGAGTGTTTCTATGAAAGGGTGGGTGCGCTGTGTTTTTGTACGTCCTGTACTTCTACGTGGTCGTAAAATCCAATCTATTTGAGCGGATGATGTCCATGGTCTACGCGTTTTTGACAGTATCTGCTGATATATGATACTATTCGGGTATTGGTTTACTTCCCGATAGCCATTTAGATTATATATAGAGTGTGCTTAAACTAAAGAATATGTTAGCCCGCATCGTGTTTTGCGCAACTCTAGTACATTCGTTGTTAGATTCGGAGTGTTTCACACGTGTAAAGAACAGTCAAATATGCTTGTTTGTTGAATTCGGCTTTGTCATACTTCCAAATTGGACAAACAACAGATTTTGGTTTGGAATCATCAACGAGGCACGACAAAGTATTGTATGTTGTCAAAAGGGGCATTATGTATGAAATCAACACAGTGACTGGCTTCGGCCTTGACCGCCGATTGTGTTGATCACCCCATGACAGGTTCCAGGGTTGTTCGGTTCATACTTATGTTCCGTCTGGTGCACTTGTTTAATCTGTCGGTGAGCGCCGTATTGTGTATCACAACTGAGATCATTTTGTCGCGAGCCGTTCCTGACAGTTCCTTTCTTACTGACTTACATACACACGTTACAGGATCATTGACTCACCAACTTTAAGCACGTTAGATTATTCTTTCTTACAGATGCTCATTATTATTGTCTTGTCCATCTCAGTACCGACTGGAAGCCGCGCAGAAACAGACCCGAACAAACTGGTTATTATCATTCATTCAAACGCAGAGAAACGGTGGACTGCAAATCCTGGTTGCTCCTACGTATCCTTCCAGCCACTTTGGCCGCGATTCCTACCTTTAGATTCAGATTGCAAAGTGTGGCACTTTCCTGCCATCAGATTTCTCACTCAAGACCGGAGTGTCGGCATCTCTAATTAGGCTGCCATCCAATTCATTTTTTACATGTTTACATGAACGGAATGGAATGGAATACGTACAAAATACTGCCTCATTGAAAACAATTTTGACAAAGTGTTATTTCCCTGTTTTCTCTGTCTAATGTGCGGCATCTTTTCTTAACAAAGTGGATAATCAGCAAACTAGTCGATCGATCAAAGACAACAACGCATCAGTGATCCGCATTAATGCTTAAATGCTACACAACCATGAAGAAACGAGCAAGCCCTGGACAATAGGAAATTTAAAGAAATAACCATGTCTGTATTCCTGACAGATTACACTACCCCACATCGCTAAGTGCACTTACTTCACAGGCAACTCCACCAAGCAACGGTAACATTTATGCCACTGAGCTCGGTTAACCACCATTTCGCCTAAAGTCCCTAACCTATGGCTGTATAAGGCACGAAGACCTCAACCCCGGAGACGGACTACAGTAACTCTATTTATCCAGTGCCGGTCATCCTTTATCCACCTCGTCCCTTATGTTACTCGGCCAAAGCATAAAAAGAAAGTGATCGATGTGGCAGGCGACTAGTTGATGTCCATACTACATGACCTAGCAATCTGAGTCAATGTAAACATAAGAGTTGAACAAAAGAACACGCTCAGCGGCCACTATGAAATATCTGCTTCTCATCCTCTTCACTGCGTACACCCTAGTGCCACTCAATGTTTGTGATCGAGCACAAACTTCGATGGTCAAATATCTGAAGACAGTTAATCTCTTCTTGCTTGAGTGGCCAAGTTTCACAGGCGTGAAGCCGCACATCTCACACAACCACCTTGTATACGCGATTTACAAGCCTCACGATATGCCTTTCTGTTGTCAGATGTGTCCTAGCGTAGCGAACATGACTCCAGCCTTGTAGATATGAACTTATGTGTCACTCCTTTCACCTTCAACGTTGCAAATACCACTTCTTAAGAGTACAAACCGCCGTAATTTTTTAACCTGATTTCAAATCGAAGTAATCAACAGTCTTGCAGAAGCACTTTGTATTATGAGGCTGCAAATGCCACTCCGAAGTACTTAGCAGAACGCCACATAACGTCTAACAACATCCCGTTCTTAGTGCTAAATCGATCAGACAGTTCAGCACAGATCCTGACCTGGGGTGAGATATAGAACTAAAATGTCGACAGTTTGTTCACGTCACTTGTGACGTCACAAAATCGTCTATTTTTTGGTTAGCGCAGGATTTACAATGCGTTTAGGCGCTCAGTACTGCTATATGAATCGAAGTCCTAACCTGTTCGCGCGGAAGATGCACCTAGACTCTCCGTACTCGATCACCTTTGTCCTCGCCAGTTGGCTAGTATCAAATGAACTAGCTGTGTGATCAACTCAACAACCTATCGACACGTGTTTGAAAAATATCGAAGTTCGCGACTGATAATCCAGCTAACGAATATTTAGTCTTCGCTGGTTGGGCCAAGTACTCCGATGGCGTTTACCAACTTACGTTATCTGTGGTGTCGGCATGATGTCAGTCATTCAGTGAAGGACCGAGTATAAAATGTCACTGTGAGGCCAGTCCTATCGTACGGCCGAGAAATCTTAGTTATTCGCGCGGAGGATGTTTATAGAGTGTTTTTTCAACCATCAGTATCTCCGAAACATTAACAGCGTGTGGCGGGAACACCGTGTGAGTAATGACGAAGTTCGTCCACGTGGCTTCGGAATGGTCAGACTGTCGGTCCCTGAGCATATGGTTTCACAGGCTTCGCCGACTTGATCACATGTTATGAGTGTTAACTCACTGCCTGTTACACCGCGCCTTGTTTGTAAGTAGTGAGTTGGACTGGAGGCCGCAGTGTGGTGGTCAACGCATGAATTGGATTCGGGGTTTGAAGACACTCAGTGTGAAGCTTGCTTTAGTAGGGCGCTCTCGGCTCCTTGTCTGGGGTCCAAAGAACAATGAACATCTTTGGCTGAGGACGCTGTCTGATGTGCGAAGAATAAAAGTCTGTGGAACTCATATTGTCAGTTTCTGTATGCATCGTTGCAATTTTCTTCTTCATCTCTCCGCATTTTTCATTTTTTGCCTCACGCATTACTTTTTTTTATTTTCATGTTGTGGCATACATATTGTAACGATTCACGCCTGATCGTTGAGTTACGCGTAGCCCAAAAACGGATCCCCAAAATGAGAACAAGATTGGATCCAACAATTTCTACGGTACTATTAAACAAATGCATCAATAATTACAAAAGGCAAACCTCAATCGTTCGCGACGATAGTTTCGTCCAGCAAAATCAATAACTTCTCGACAGGACCAACAAGGCCAAATGTGAACCGTCACGCCAGCGGACCAGGACAAGAATGGCCACTCGCGCCGCGGACATTTAATGACACATTAGTTCAATAAAACAAAACGGGGTGGGTGAGGTAGTGGGAACAAGTGTTGGGTTAGTGGGAAAAAATAGGGAATGCAAACGATGGGGACGAATTTTCTCAGTTCGTGGATCAACAAATTTACACGTATATGTGTATGCAACATTACGGACGACCCTCCGTCGAAAACTGAAGTGGCTTTGGAGCTCAAATTCTGCAAAGTTAAATCCTCATGTCCGGACCTTCCTTCAGCAACACTTCAAAGATGGCAGAAGATTGCTGTCTGAATTGACTACACTCTTCCGTTCTGTATGAAAGAGTGAAGAGGTGTATCATAACTGATACCTATCAACAGTCATTCTCATTTTCAAAAAGTATGTCAGTATATCATTTGCCAATCACGGAAGTATTAGCCTCTATCGCATCCAAGCTGCGTACGAGTCTCATAATGCGGCGGCTTCTGAAACACAAAACGAGACAGATTAAAGAACGGGTAATTTTCCCACATGGCCGCGAGTATGTTTATCATATCGTCATCCTGCGACAGACACTTGAGCATCGTCGGTTCTTTTCTCAGTCAATTGTCATGGTATCTTTGCACACAGAAGCTGCTTGTGGCTCACTTCCCCGACGTACTTTCTAGGGCTGTCTCCATAGCAGATAAGTCCTAGTGAAGTATATCAACTTGTCGAAGTCGTATGCTCGCTCTTAGTGCAAACTGTGCATTTATGGTCAACCATCTCGATCGTTCTCCACATCAAGTGATATTCGACCGGGATGTCCGATTTTCCCCTTCTTTCACTTTTGTGGTATTCTGGAAAGAACATTCAGAGGTTCCGGAGATCTCGGAGTGGAGCTTCTAACAGGTGGTAGACTAATTGATTTGGAGTATGCGGACGGTATTACTCTAGTTAGCTCTTCTGCGGAAAGCGTGCAGACCACGCTGAATCGGTCACATCATATGGCTAGTCTGTACGGTACATAGTTTGCACCCACAAAAGGTGAAGTGTCGAGACAAGATTGGGTTGGCACTGAGACGAATTTTCTGTTACAGGCTGATGAGATGTCCACGTGGATACCGATAGTGCAGATAGTGCACTAACCACACTTCGTCACTTGTGGCGTCGCAAAGACGTCCATTTGTGATTTAAAAGCAGAGTTTGCAGTGCGTTCAGTTTCGCTCTTTAAATCAAAGACGACCCATTCGTACGGAAGGTGCACGGCGTTTGATCGTCGTTGTCTTCGCCAGTTACCTGTATCAAGTGGGCTAACTTCGTGAGCAACGTGACAGTCCGTTGGCGCGTGTTCTGGAACTGTGTATGTTCGCAACCGTTAACTGAGATAGTGGAAATGCGCAGTCTTTGCTGGTTAGGTCACGTACACCGTATACCAACGGAGCGTTTACTGCACCGCACATTATTCAGTGTGGCTGCTGATGTTTGGAAGAAACTGTAAGGTGGCTAAGCGATGACGTGGTCACGGGCTATGACAGCCTTGATCGTTCGGTTGAGCAATGTCGGTCGGTGCCGTCTACCTGGCTGGCGAGTTCGCAATCATCCACGCCGCCGGTTAGGAACACTCTGACGTAACAGTGTATCGCCGTCAATGGAGAGCCTGCATACGCAAGATTGTCGACTCTTCAGTTTCTCTTCTCTGAAACTCCATTGTTTCCTTTCCCTTGTCATCCTTCGTTTTCCTTCTCTACACGTTTGTGTTCATGGCGTATTCCTCCTGTTTAAGGACTGTTGTCAGGATCAATAACGTTTCGAGCTACAGTACCCACGTGTACTGTCCGCAAATCAGAATAGTGATGATGATCATGATGATTCGTCAGCGCCTCTTCCGGAGAGTTTGGCACACGCCGTCAGTTGGTTAGCTAATCTGACTACACAGCCTGCGATCATTGAACCACGTGTTCCGCATACCATCTGAGTCTTTTGTACACCGCGCATTATTTGAGATAATCATGGGTTGGGTACAACTGTGTGGTAGTCAAGTTACTACCGTGTACACGAATCATGAAGGCTCAGATTGTTCTATTGTGTAGAGCTAGTAGGCGTCGTCTTCCCGGCTGGGCTCGTTGTGATCGTTCAAAGCATCCATTAGAAACGTCACCATTTTGTTCAGGTTTTATTACTTTGTTCGATTAGTGAATAATCAATTACCATCCGTCTTTTCATAATCGAATGAGGTGTTTCTGTTCAACGCTTTTGCGTCTGGATTTGATGATTAGTTGGTTCATAATCTGGAGTGAGGATTGCAAAATGGGCTGGTATGTCGACACATACTGATGTGAGGTGACCTACAGAGGGCGACTGTTTGTTGCCTTAAAAAATGCTGATCAATTTTGTGTGGTTATAGGAAATCATATTCTAACAGAACATAGATTTAGAGGAACAAAAAGACGGTCATTAATATAAAGTCTTCGTGTTTCATCATCATCATAAACAGCAATACATCAGTGGTTCACACTGATGCTTAACTGCCACACAACCATGAAGATGAAACAAACCCTGTTTAGGAAGTGAGGAAAAAAAGGGGAGAGGAGAGGGGACCTAGTCACTAAAAATAGCTACGTCTATATTCAAACATCAAGATGCGTACACCTTGAAAACAAACAACCGAGCTGAAAGTGAAAGTAAGGCGTCATCAGCAAAACAGCTTTCTCATGGCTTTCGCTGCCCAGCGTCATTAAATACACTCACTTCATAGACAACTCGGACAAACAACGACAACATTCACGCCACTGAGCCCAGTTAGCCGCTATCTCACCTAACCTCTCAAGCCATCGACTTTGTGAGTCGCGAGGGCCGGGAGACGAACCCGATCTATAGTAACTAACCCCTTCGTGAACGATTTCATTTGTCTACGCCAGGTCATCATTTGTCCACCTTACGCCAATCGGCCGCAACATCGACAAACAGTCCTCGATGTGGCAAGCGATTAACTGGCATCCTTAGTACATGACCTAATCATCTAAGTCTGTGCAAATGTAGTGATTGAATGAAAGAACTCGTCTGACAATCAGTGCCAAACACCCGCTTGCTAACCTCCTCGTTTCTCACTCGTTGGTGCCATCCGATACGAGCGATTGAACGCAGACATCGGTGGTCAAACACCTGGAGACGGTTCACATCCTCTATTCTGCGTGGCCAGGTTTCGCTGCCGCAAAGTAATACAGCCCTCACTGTTGTCTGATATATGCGACCCTTAAGCTTCAGAGAGATACCTTTCTGTCGCCATAAGTGTCTTAGATTAGTAAACACCGCCCTAGCCTTAGAAATACGCGCCTCTGTTTCATTCCGTACACCTCCACCGCCGCCGCCGCTGATGCAGCTTCCCAGATATACAAACCGGTCAGCAACCTCCATGACTTCATCATCTAACATTAAACCTACGTGATTACAGCAATCCTGCAAAAGCGCTTTGCATTTCGGGGCTGTAAAGCGCATTCCGAAGTACTTAGCAGAACGCGAAATTGCGTTCAGTGTTGCTTGTGCCGCTTGAAAGTTGTCAAACAGCAACACCTTATCATCAGCAAAATCAAGATCAGTCAGCCTTCCACCAGGTAGGAGGTCCACACCGGCATCATTTGAGTGCTGCAAACAGTCCTCCATTATTTCGTCCATGACGAAATTGAAAAAAAGATGGTGAAAGGGGACAGCCTTGACGTACGTCGCTCCTGGTGGTGAGACTGTCAGACAGCTCACCGCAAACTCTAACCTGCGCCGAAGTATGGGTGCGAGGCGCTGACAGTATGTTCACATAGTTGGTTGGTACACCCCTGCGTTTAAGCGACTCTGAAAGTGTAGATCTATCCACCGAATCGAACGTACGCTTATAGTCGAGGAATAAGGCGATTGTTGGCCGGCGGTATACATGACGTTGCTCCAAAATTTGACGAAGGTTTGCAGTGTACCAGATCTGGTACGCTTTCAGGAAAAAGATGCGAACCTTCTTCCAACCCCCATCCTGGAGGACCAAGAGACTAGTTTGTCAGACCTCCACCCGTTTGCCTGCCTGGAATGAGTGACTGTATCGGTGTGGTGGCCATACCGTCCACTTTAGCCCAATAGGTTATCGAGATGCACAAGCCGTCACACCGAGTCAAGATCCAGTCTCGTTGTGACAGTTACACACGCGCTTTCCGGTAGTGGGTGTTTGTGTTTTTGAGTCTTTCACATGTCCCGGTTTGAGAATGATGATAGTTTAGGAGACAGTTGTCCGAGCTCCTGACATCCATGAACGTTCGCAGTGTCATTATTACCTTCCATAGCGTCGACTAAACACGTGGGTGCCTCTGCTGTTTTAATGGTGGAAGTAGTTGAGCAGCTTCACGATGTTCATTATTGGTTTGCGATCGTTATTCCTTTGTCATTGTTTTTTCGTGTTGATTTGGCGTCGACTTTTATCTCTCAACACAGAACTGCTTATTGATTTATCTTGTTTCACTGGCACTGTGCCTTTTTCAGTCTGATTGACACCGCTGCCCAACTGAACTAGGTACATAACCCTTTCCAGAAAAATGATAGATATTTGATTAGCGCAATTCTGTATGTTGGCATTTCATTATCTCCCTTCGGGGCAGAAATTCTGCCTTGCTTTTGCTATGACATATTACACTTTATGTGCCTGCAAATTGTGTACAGTGTCTTTTTCCCATATCGATTTTAATTTCACTAAGGTGTATGACTTGATCGCCACGGAGTTCAGTTCCACGCGCCATTCAGCCTGGCCGGCCGTGTTAGACTTTCTGCGTGAACAACCAGCCGGGGCTTTCGGTGCGGACTTGGGCTGTGGAAATGGTAAATACTTAGTGGCTGCTGCTCAACCGACAGTGAAACAATCTGAGGCCATCGCAGATGAATCGTTGCCGGCGTCGTCATCACAGAAGCAGGAGTTGACCGCCCCTTGTCAATCCAAGCGCGATATTCATCAATTCTGTTTGCCGCTAGCGCCAATGCTGGCATTGGATCGGAGCACTCGATTGACGCATATAGTTCGCGAACGAGGTGAAAATCGGATGATTTTTTCTCCATTTATTTCCCGTTGGCAGCTGACTATTTGATGGGAACAATGGTGGTTGACATCGTTTTTTTAATTAATCGATCGGCATTCCTGGATTGTTAAAGATAAAGTCAGTCCTTTGTAGTTGTTAAATTATGCTACAGTTTTACCGAACTCCGAGATGAGCAGGCAACGACTCCTATGTGTAGGCGAGATAAAAATTGATGTGCACAACTGCATCTTGGTCAGGAACCTGAGCAGTTTGTTATAACTTCGCTTAAACTAAACGTGGGATTTAGATGTGTTCAAAATAAGTTACCGGCTAGAGATCAGGATTCTGCGGTAAACACTTCTCGGTTTAGTATATCAGTACCAATGTCGGGATCGTTTTAAACGAAAATCAGAGCATCATTAGTAAACATGTATAATTCTGGTCGCAGCCAGCAATCGTTTGCTTATCCTTCACCCTTAATCGGACCAGGGGCAATTCATTGAGATAATATGGCAGTTTTTTTAATCTTTTGTCTGATTTTCACTTTCAGTTTGCACACCGAATTTATGCTTACTGTTCCAGGTTGTGAGTCGATATCGTGCATAACGTGTAGATCCCTCGATATCATGACCGGTAAGTAGGGTTATAGTCGTGCACACCCTAAGTAAGTTGAACTGGTACCTCTTAGGTCACTGCCTCTCAGCTCATTGTTCATTGCGGTTGCTGGTAGTGGTTAGACAACGTTGTATGGACGCCAAACAGTGAAGCAGATAAGGGGTATGGGAATACACGTAACTGTACATGGCCAGGAAATGCTGTTTGCTTGTTGTTCACACCGCTGTCTGCATATGCTCTCAGCTATAACAATCGATCTCGCGTCTGCGTCTGTCACTTAATTAGTCCTCTGTTAAATTTATCACTGTTCAACATGAATCTTATGGTAGTTCTAAACAGATTTATTGCAGCAGCAGTAACTGTCAAACGTCATCGTTAAATATCCGAATGTCACCTTGGCTGTTTCTGTTTTGGTTTTGGCATTCTGACAGTATTCTGCCTCTCGTGTGATGTAATATGTCGCATTGCAATAAGCGCTTTGTAATGTACCTCGTGTGTCTATTGCTACATTTTCGAAATTACGATTGAATCACTGACTCGCGTGCTTCTATCAAACCATCGCAGGCTCTTTCGTGCACCTTAGAAGTTTCCCTCGATCAGTACGATCACGTGAAGCGCGTCGATGGATACAATTGATCAGTGGCTCATACGTCGTGCATCTAATCTAATCTCATTGTTGCCCATAATCCACTTACCCAGCAAACGACCTGTAACACTGATGGTTTGTTTCGTTCTCACTGCATTTGTATCAGAAAGTGGTGGAATTGTCGCGGTTACCGAGTGATGTGCCTAATTGGCTTGTATGTGTTCGCTTGTTTCATACAACCATACCAGTCAAGTGCGACTTCTGAAAAACGCGATAGGTCATGGACAGTCTTCCATACGAATTAGCCAGTAGTTTCTCAAACAACTCTTATTCTGTCTGGGTTAATGTAAACTTGATTCAAAGAACATGATTTTGTTGCTAGAATTCATTATCGAAATCTGGATCAACGTTGTATTCAAATACATCTTCACATGACCACAACATAATTTCTATAAATGCAAACAACTATTTCATGCAGTGCGTTGGCCAGCGCCTTATCTGTCCGGAGTCTGCTTTGTCAGTGTTTTTATTGGTTCTTGTATTTCGGTGTTCGAAACTAATCCGGAGGAGTTTCAATTCGGTTTATTCCTTTACCGTTGTTCTTATCAGTTATTCACCTCCGTGCTCAGTAGAATTCGGTTATACCACACTCCTGCTCGTCATTTGTTACTTTTCATCACATTTTTGCTCCCATTGTTTCCAGATAATTACTTACAGGTGCATTTTTTCGTTGTTTCGTGTTCAATCCCGTCATTGAAGGCTTTGATGTAGTCGTTGGTGACATTCTTCGGTTGCCGTACCTTGCGAATCGTCTAGATTTTTTCCTTTGCATCGCCGTGATTCACCATTTGTCCACAATGGAGCGCCGGTTACAAGCCGTCGTTGAGCTGGCCAGATTACTTCGTCCTAATGGTCGTGGACTGATTCAAGTAAATATACATTGTCATCTTTGGTTTTCCTTCATTCTTTTTTCCACTATGCATGTGACTTGCGTTTGCCTCTGTGCCCACAGGTTTGGGCGAAGGAGCAACACGATCCGCGAAGTGACCAACCTACACGCTATTTGCGAAAGCAACGATCATCTGGCGAACAATCAAACGTTTGTACTGGACCAGACCTGATTTTTCAGGAGCCTGTACTGAACGCTCGATTGCCGGTTCACATTTCTGGCACAGAGTTCCCAGCCACGGATATGCTTGTGCCATGGAAACAGAAGCAGCGAAAAGTGAAGAGATCGTCGCCAGTTGATGACCAGCTCGGTAAGTGGCTCGATCGCAAGTTCCCCAACACAATCATTAGAGGTAAAAAAAAAAGGTGTTTTGGCGAACAGTCTGTTTCCGGCTGTTCATCATCGGACCAGTTACGCAATATTTGTATTATCATGGTTGTCAAGCGATCAAAATCGATGACCACTAATCCAAAAACAGACTGCTCGCCAAAACATCTTTTTACTTCTAGCGAACTCATAGGGCTATTCGAATCGTAGAATCGTTATTCTTGGCTATTGTCTGGATAGCGTTCCTGGTCATAGGTGTCTTTGATCTGTGGATGGATTGTTTAGTCTGCTCGTCGTGGTTTGGTTTATCGTTGTAAGGTTTCTTTCTCTCATTTTGCTGTTACTAGGCGAGCCTTAACATTGATCTTCACGTATTCTAACTGCGTTTGTCTCATTCCGAATGTATTCATTTGAATGTAATGTTTGATGGGCTACCTCTGATATTCTGAGTCCGTTACGCAAAGCTAGCCAGTATAGTTGCATTTCTACGTAACTTTTGATCATTTTGTATTAGCTAACAAGATAAAGATCGCATGTGGTGGCTGAATTCATTCCTGACACGGTGTTTGCACTACACACCGCTTCTGCTTTGGAGATACAAACGGTCGAACACCGACAACGTAAACGTTCTCTGTGCGAATGAACCAGACTTTGCAGCTGAACTTGGAACATCGCATTCGGTCCCTTTTTGTATTGTCATCTTTGATACTCATTCTCAGGCCATCACTGTATCCTGTCTGGTTTCGTTCTTGTTTTCAACTCATCAGGTGTAAGCGAGCGGAGATTCGAACCGGTGACCTATTTATTTTGCAGCTCGATGCCTTTGGCCATCACCTGCCTTGTGAGCATCACCTGTGACAAGGTGACTAACCTGATTAATGCGTGACCTGTCCATAACCCGTTTGTGTAAATAATCACAATACACTTTAGAATGATGTACACTGACGTACAAGTTTTTCCGCGTTTAGTCACCCAGTTTACTTCTTGTTCATCCAGAGCTCCGTGAAATGCGACCTCTGTTGGCAAGCATTCATGCACTCTTCGAAGACTATTGTATTGACTGGACGTTGATATTTGACCAGTGTAGCGTAATTTCATTTTCCTGACAAAATAAGAATGGTTTTTCAGTAGGAAAAACTGAATTATTATACTTGATGGTATGTCGGTCATAATCAACCTAGTTAACCGCTGTTCTGGCTTTATATGCTGGCTCACGTGGATGGTCCACTAAGTAAGAATGAGCTTATTGGTAACCACAGGTGGTGCCCAACAAACGATCTATAAATCCCTTGTTTTATTTGGACTTCTTGAGATCCAGATAAATTCCAAACTATCACAACGATCATCGTGAGTTCTCATCGCCTGTAGAACCCGGCTGCTTGTATTCACTTTGAAACTGGTGCTTTTCCCCTCAGCCTTTGACAGCTCATCCACGTGTCTTCACATTAATGTCGAGATTCTGGTCGATCGTTTTCCCCTCTCCTCTTGGACCACACTTTCGCCGTTTCTGTTTATCCGAACCAATGATAAGCAACTCGTGGAAACTTCCCTTTCTCTGAAGTCGTTCATGAGTATTCTAGTTCACTTTCCTGATGTATGGGTCAAATATGCGAACGCGCATTCCGAGTATATTGGTCATTGTGTGCAGAGGAAATTAGGTGTGCACGTCTTGTTGGCTTACCACAATGCACTCTTCAAAGTTAATCGGTGTTCCCAGAAACAGGCATTTAATGACATGTACGTAGAGCTTATGTCGACAGTATCTGATGGTAACTTGCATTGTCCGGATTAGAAAGATGACTTGGGAAGAAAAATCATCAGATGAGACTGAGAGGCGATACGATTTGACCACAAGAAAACCCTTAGTGGGAAGCTTAATTATTGTGGTATCCTCTTTCAGACTTGTGACGCGTGATGATCTTTCACACTGATCTGTTTGCTTCCATCTCAACTGAAGCCTGTGAGATCGATGTATGTAAGTTCGCTTCGCAATGTTGGGGTGCCGGTTTGAATCTCCTCTAAACTGTCTCCACTGTATGAATTCAAACAAGGACGAAAGTGTTCATTGTGGGGGGGGGTATATCCGGTTGATAGTAGGTTGAAAGAAGCTCGTATCAAGGCTTCTTCCCATACTCGCCAGAGTGGAAATATTGCAGGTTGTCACCTAAAATATAGGAGCACTTTCTGTTGAAAAACATGTTAGTGTATTTAAATGTCTCTACTTGAGCGATATGGCGAACGCTTTGTTTTAAACCTTGGAGCTGTTGTAGACAGAAATCCTCCAAGGGTTCCGAAATCTCTAGGTAATGTAAACGGCAGTTCATGTGACAACCGCGATTCCCACAGTAGTTTAGCTCCCTTAGTTTTTTGTTGTAGAACTGTATAAAAATAATTTTGTAAATATTTCGTCGCTCCATTGTCCTGTTCTCAGCGTTCGTTCTCATTGAAATCCTAATCGTTCGCGACTATAACCTTTCATCTGTCTTCGTCTTGTTCATTCCCTGGTCTCTGATTAGTTGACAAACACCGATCAGACGAGGGATCCTGTCAGTCTGAAGCGCCCGGCCGTTACTACCACTTGTTTGTACAGGGTGAATTGGACGCCCTGGTCAGACGCGTTTCCTCTTTGCGGACGGAACGCAGTTTCTACGAACAAGGCAATTGGGCTGTGATTGTTGTGAAAGTCGATGAACACACAGAAGTTTGATTTATATGGTAAACATCTTTGTTCCTCGTTGTTCTTCAAAGGGTTGCTCATGTGCACAACTTTTTTAGGGGGAAGGGATGAGCTAGTTGTCGACAGGTTTTTTGGCTACGATAACAATCAAATTCGTCCGAAAATAGTTGTCGAAGTCATGAGGGCGACAAAGTGGCGGACAAGACTTATTTTCTTTGTTTGATCAATAGCCTGGCTGAATGGAAAATCGCTGAATGTGAAGGCTGCGACCAAAATGTGAGTAGTGTTCAACTTGTTATTACAGCACAACCATTAAAACAGTAGCCAAGGTGAGTCAGAAGATCGAGCAATAGGGCTTATAGACTGTGTGTTTGGTAGGCGTTACGCAATCATCGTTCCAAATAGTAAGTTTAATTAAGTGTAGGTCAGGGAAGATTGTGTCCACATGACCTTCCTCCGAGCGCAGAGGTCAGGATCACGTAATCGCATACCGATATCCTTGGCAGCTGTCAACATTTGGAATCTCACCGTTTTTGATTGATTTCTCGACACTCGGTAAACAATCTGAAGAGCATATTTCTTACTGGCCAAATGATTGTAGCTGGTGGTGTGAACGACAATCGCACGTGAAACCGTTCTGTTCACACCGCTGTACAACCACGCAGGATTATGTTGGCACACTATCAGACAATCGCTTTATACGACCAGTGTATGATGCTCCAAACAAGCAAGCGAATGAGCACACACAGTAGCTGGTTGTACAACATGACAGTTTATCATAATGGGTGTCCAACGGAAACTGACCCATAGTTAAGCGGCAAGGTGGGTTGCTTCAGTTGATTTTTTGAGCCTTCTTGCGATGACTTCGGACATAGGGTTTCTCTTGAAAATGAGAACAATAAACACAAATTTCGCATCGACGAATTTTCTGATTTATCCCATTTATTGACTCCTTCGACTCCAGCACCAAATCAACTTGCACTGAACACGTAGTCGTTCTGTTGGTCATCGCGTGGTTGTTTAAGCAAGGCCTCATGTTTGTCTTGGACTGGTTTCTTCCTGACGGGTTTTAAAGCTACTTCTACTTACCGTACATTTGTTTGCAATGCATCGTTGAACTTCTAAAACAATGTATACGGCGAAACGTCTGAGTAGGTAGTTGGGAATATGATAAAAATTTCGTGGAGCCGTGTTAAACAGATTGATGGTGTGTTCACGCTCACGGGTGCACTTATGGTCTACCTCCGCTCCTCTTTTGTGTACTCATGTGGCCGGTAAATTCCACTTCTGGCCGTCAAGATAGAAGTCAGCGTTTTTGTTCACACAGTTACTGCCACAATTTTTTGGTCTATACTCATGAGACAGATATTCTGTGCTTGTTGCTGCTAGCCGAATGTACCATCAAGCTTGCGATGATGCACCAACTGAGTATCACACGACTGTTGTTTCAAAGGATTTTAACTAGTCTACCATTCCGCGCATTATGTAAATGCTAATCGGCCTACGGTGCGAGGTGAATATAGATAAACAAAATCAGTTTTCTGTGAGTTAGTCAGTCTGAATCAAGCTCCTTTCGGCCTCATTACTTACACGATCGGTAGATGACGTCAAAAGAGATGACACTGATGTCGTCGTTTTTGGCTGAGCTGCCTGTGAAGTAAATGCGATTATTTGAGCCGATTAATGGGGGCAACTGTTCTTGTGGACGTCACCTTACCTGCAACACTGCAGTTAACCACTGGGTACAAACCTCGATTAATTTGACTGTTGGTACCGTCCACCTTCGGACAATGTCTAGTCTATATGTGCATCAATGTATTGTGTGACAGCACGTCTTGTTATACAAAACTTATTTGTTGTTGAACACCATTTGGCACTAACGTGAATCACCTTGTCCAATTTTTAAGCTTTCGTTTGTACTGTGAACACAGCCTGCTGAAATGACCGCCATGTGCGCATCACAGTGCAACACAATTGTTCTTTTTGAGAACAGTTATGCTTAACACCATTATTTTCAGCCGTTGATCTTTATTCGGCTGTGTTTTTGTAGCGAAAAGCTGTCCAGTAAAGCAGTCTTTATTATCCAACTCGCTGGCTGCCATACTACGCGCGCGCTCGTGTTTATGAATAAGAATTCTGGTCCACAACACTCCAGGTTTGTGTGTGTGACGAACGCTTTCCATCGGGGGTTTTCCGCCTACCATTCCTCGTCCGTTGGTTCGATCTCGTTGAGTAATAGGAGTCATGTTGGGAAGTCCTTGATAGCTGTCAACTTCTCTGGCAATTGTTGAATTTTCCCATTACCAACCATGTGTCCCAGGTAGATAATTGAACTGCGGCCTGTTTGGCACTTCTTACTACTAAGTTTTAGGCTGTTGGCATCAATTCGTTGCAACACTGACCGAAGTCTGTCTACATTTTCCGACACTGTCTTGGAAAATACAATGATATCATCTCTGTATATAGTTACTCCCTCGTGACCCTCCAGAATGCGAAGCAAGAGACTTCCGAAGGTCACTGGAACACTGCACAGACCAAACAGCATCCTAAAGAACATGTATTGCTGTCCGTTCACACAAAAGGCAGTGTTCGCTCTGCCATTAGTAGTTGCCAGTAACCGCAAAGAACTCCATCTAAGGGATCGGGAATGCATCTGTAGTAGTCATTCGGTTCAGTTGTCTGAAATCGAGGCAAAATCGGTAGGTCCCATCCGCTTTCCTAGTCACCACGACCGATGACGAAAATGGGCTGCTTGTTCTTTGAATCATTTATTTCTCCAACATCTTTAATTGCCATTCCACCTCGGGAATCAACTCGAATGATATTCTCCGGTATACTGGTATCCATTCCTCACTCGGCTGTAAATCCATCGAGTGTTCCATCCATGCACAGAATCTGTATTGATCATTCGCACTAGTAAACAAACTCATTACCACTGCCTGATGCCTGGGACCGGACACTCTGGCAGAGATTTCACCGGGACGCTGCCCACTCGGCATTGCTCCTAGGTTTCTTCGCGATGAAACTTCACGGCATCACTGTCAACACGCAACCCGTTCCTCTCCGGGTCTACGCTTACTTTCAGTCGATGTAGCATATCGACGCCTATCGTCTTTTTCACATTGTAAATCACGAACATTCCGTGGCGTAGCCTGATATCACCTATCTGGATTTCAACGTTCTGAGTCCCCAGTGCTTTTAACGCTATCTCTTCGACCGTAACTACATGTCCGTTACCGGATCTAACGGGAAATCTCCACACTACCTGTAATTGACGCAACGGCCTCCACATCTACCATCACACTTTTATTCTCCCTCGATCAAAACCTTTACCCGTGAAACGCCCTCATGATAATCCGTTACCACCGAAAAACAAAAAGGAAAACCTCTGCTAGGACAGTGGCGAGCAGTGTTACACCCCGTTACAAACAAAGCAACGAATACGGTGAGGTTGCGCACGTGATCGTCTAAGTTATCCTCTTGGTTCCACATTCGCCTTCAAATCTTCCACTGTCTTCACCAGCTGCTCCAACTTCTGTTCGAGCTCCATGACTTCTAGCCGTCCGACTTACATCCGTACAGGTAAAAGTTGTGCTATTCCGACAAGCCGTTCAATGTCCATGATCCTACAAGACTCGGTCATCCGAACGCCATCCTGCAACTCCGGCGGCAAACTCTGCACAAACGGCCCCTACACCAATCAGTCCTTCGTTGTCCCATCTGCCTCCGATAAACCCAGTGCCAGCTGTCGGGGCCGTAAAAACGACCCACCACCTGCTGTCGGTCTTGTTCCTTTGTACACTCCTGAATCAGTTCTGCCCACGTTTCTTGGTTCGATGTTGTGGCCTTTGTTTATTTGCTCAGCGCATAGACAGCTTTTGCACGTCCGGTGAGCAGTGTTCCCAATGTCGTCGAAAGTTGTGCTTCACCTTTTAATCCATTGCACGCTACAATCGCCTCAAATTCCGATTGCCACTCTTCCACATCTCTAACTGCAAATCCGTTTGGCCATGGCAGCTCCATTGCGTTGTGTTCAGGGCATGGCACCAGTGAAGCGGAAAGGTGTCCAATAAAACACTATTGTCCAACTCGCTAGTTGCCATGCTACGCGCGCGCTCGAGTTTATGAATCAGAATTCCGGTCCACAACACACCTCCGATTCCTGCTCACACGTGGTGTGCACTTCTGCCTGGTTTGCGTGTGCGACCAACGCCTTTCATCGGGGGTTTTCCGCCTGGACGATGGTTCGTCCGGTAGCACGTGTTGTCCACAATCTGGGCTTTGACCGTATTCTGCGACCGTATCGGGATATTCTTCCAAGTGTTGGGATATGCGCGCCGCCAATATGATCGTCCATCCTATTTTACCAGCCATGTCTCATTCGGTCAACCGTGTTGTCCCCGATCCGCTCATTGTGGGTTTTTGGACGTACCTATCCCCCTTGTTGAGATATTCCACCGAGTGTTGGAATACTCGCACCTGTAGTTTGATAATCCACCACACATTTCTAGTCAAACTACCAACATTCGTTTTCATTCCTGTTTACCGAGCCTCTTGTTCGACTCCTGACACTCTTTCCACACTGATCTACTCTGACTCATGTGATAAAATGTGTTTTCCACGTTTAAGATTTCCAACATATCGTGTTCAGAGAACATACTCCTGATGACATGCTTTCGATATGACTGTATCCCCAGTTCCCCTACATCTAAGATAAATTGATCCGCTACCCCGCGTGATCATGTGAAGTAATCAGATGTGATCTTTTAGGGTGAAAATGTTCTTGCAGTATTTATTCACTTCTGACATTCGGCGTTTCATGGGAAGGCATCAGAATTATCAACTCCTTGTAAATGTTATGTACGCCTGCATTTTTTCTCACTGACGTACTACGCGTCCCTTGTTTGTTCAGATATTCGTTATAAACCGTACCGGTGTCGGTATGATATATAAAAGTAGTGACCATTTTCATACGATCGCATGTCCGAACGCTTGCGTGCATGGTAAGTCCATCGCATTGACGTATGTTAATATGCACTGCCATCCTTGCTCACGTTCGAAGAATAAGATCAAGTTCTTGGCTGAAGTGGACTATCACATGCTCGATTATTTTACACAGTTCAAATAAACAGTATGTCGTTTTCCTGTTATAAGGTTTGTCGACTTGTCATTTTTTGTATGAACAGGACAAGAAATTGGCTCAAATTAGTGTCAGTGACCATGAAGTAGGAGTCTGTACGAATTATGTTCCTAGATGTATAAACACACCCGTCTATCACTGTAACCACAACCAAAGCTGCGAATCCATCCGTCTGCATAATCAGTCTGTTCCCTCATACCACATTATTATGTGGCAGTTAGTTGCACAAAAGGGGTTTTTAACTAGTTCCATTCGACCCCAGAACAGAAGATGTCGCTTGTAAGTTATTCCGCTCTATTCATATTAGGGTTACTAGTCATGTATCAGACAGTCATATTCCCACGTGTCAAATCACAGTGGGCACCGTCCACACACAATTCTGCTGACCATTTTGGTATTGGGTCTGCTCAGATCTTGATATTTTTAATGTGATTGACTTATAGGATAAAGAACAGCCCGTAACACGAAACTCGCCGTTCGATCTTGACCTGGTCTTTTATTGTTTTGATTGTAAGAGCTAAGAACGTAAAACAATGAAAGCGGCAAATATCAGACTAGAAACAACATGAACGAACACAGATCAGTCCGAGTTACGCGCGATACGCACTTCATGGTCACTGACATTCCTACGTGACTTGTGAAAAGTATACATTAAAAAACCAGGTCTCGGATTCCTTGCTGATACAACGGTTCAAGTTATCACATTTTCACTCACAAAAGCACGCAAGTATTTGAGGAAGGATCAGGTTACTCATGAGTAGCATAATACTTTATATAACTTGCAGCGGCAAACAAACATCTGCCGTGTAATGTGCGGTGTACACTCTGGAATTAAGCCTCCTTCTTCAACCACATATCATGAGGTCACACAATAATAGCCACAGAACTGTAATGCGGTACAGACAGAATTTCAACATTCAGAGTAAATGCTCCCGATCGTATATGATAATAATTCGATCGTGAGACAAGTGACGTGTACTTAGAACAGATGGTTCAGCCGTGGTAGCCGCATCGCAAGGAGATCGGTAGCAAAGCGTTACGGGGAACGATTTGTCACAAAACCTGTAAATTAAATGAGCATCATTGAGTTGGTATATTTAAAAGAACGAGTGGTGATGCGTTACACTCACAGTGACGGGAAATGCTCAGAAGCCATAGTTCGAGAGAATCGGTGCCTAACAGAATGCAGCAAGATGAGAACCACACGAGCCTAAACCGTTTGGGAAAGATGAAGAGTCATGACATAATACCCTCCAATATGGATCGGACTCAATTATAGGCCAAGAGTATCGGCCGCATCACGACAACCAATCGGCCACGGACAGTTGTACCAACCACTCATGTACGAGCTTGCACCCACAAATTTTTTGCATGCAGAATGGTTCTCAGTAGCGCACATGATTTTGACTCAAAAATTGTAATGGTCCATGCGAACACAAGGCCCATTTGTAAGAAAGGAATGAAGAAACCCATTGAGAAAATAATCGCAAAATGAGCCCCGAAATGAACTTATTTCGATCCAACTTGACAATGAGGCAACGCATGAAAAGCTTTCAACCACCAACTAACGATATTCAACCCAAACTGAATCAGTTGTTGAGGAGGATCATGCATTCAACCTGGTAATTTAGGTACATTATCATCGTTAGGCCGATTATATCAAGTTCTTGAATACACGTATTGTGTCAAGAGGATGAGACCACACTGTGCGTAAAGTTCATTTCACTGATGAAGGCCACGAGTTTGCTTATAAACTAGTGTGGCCCACGCTGCCGCTCAATACAACAGTGGAAGAGAAATATGTGCATTACATCGCTGACCAACAGACAAATAGGTGCAACTCACATATGTGACAGTCTGTTGAATCAAGGAAGCTGGGGTACGAAGTGCATGAATACACATGGCTAAGAAATCATCTGAAAGAGATCCCGGGCTCAAATCTTCTACATATCACAAAGGCAACCATGTACAGATGCACCTAAAAAAATCGTAATGTCTGCAGGTTGATTTATCATGAAGCGAAACGAACAAACACTGAGAGAAACATAAGTTACAATTTCGATGGCAAATAGCACATAGGATAAATAACAATTCGTGACGAAGCAGAATCAGACTCTCCAGCTTGCGTACTTGGAGAAAGTCAGCACTGTGATTTGACTTTCAATAACGGTGCAGCATAGAACTGTTGACTCGGACCAACGAATGTGTAAAAGCAGCGCGCAAACTTTGATGGATTATAAAACTACAGGTGCGAGTATTCCAACACTCGGTGGAATATCTCAACAAGGGGGATAGGTACGTCCAAAAACCCACAATGAGCGGATCGGGGACAACACGGTTGACCGAATGAGACATGGCTGGTAAAATAGGATGGACGATCATATTGGCGGCGCGCATATCCCAACACTTGGAAGAATATCCCGATACGGTCGCAGAATACGGTCAAAGCCCAGATTGTGGACAACACGTGCTACCGGACGAACCATCGTCCAGGCGGAAAACCCCCGATGAAAGGCGTTGGTCGCACACACAAACCAGGCAGAAGTGCACACCACGTGTGAGCAGGAATCGGAGGTGTGTTGTGGACCGGAATTCTGATTCATAAACTCGAGCGCGCGCGTAGCATGGCAACTAGCGAGTTGGACAATAGTGTTTTATTGGACACCTTTCCGCTTCACTGGTGCCATGCCCTGAACACAACGCAATGGAGCTGCCATGGCCAAACGGATTTGCAGTTAGAGATGTGGAAGAGTGGCAATCGGAATTTGAGGCGATTGTAGCGTGCAATGGATTAAAAGGTGAAGCACAACTTTCGACGACATTGGGAACACTGCTCACCGGACGTGCAAAAGCTGTCTATGCGCTGAGCAAATAAACAAAGGCCACAACATCGAACCAAGAAACGTGGGCAGAACTGATTCAGGAGTGTACAAAGGAACAAGACCGACAGCAGGTGGTGGGTCGTTTTTACGGCCCCGACAGCTGGCACTGGGTTTATCGGAGGCAGATGGGACAACGAAGGACTGATTGGTGTAGGGGCCGTTTGTGCAGAGTTTGCCGCCGGAGTTGCAGGATGGCGTTCGGATGACCGAGTCTTGTAGGAACAAGGTTTCCCAGTGATTACTACATCCTTCATCTCACTTAGCTACTTTATCATGCATGTTCAGTGTGCGATCTTCTGGAAACTTCGTTGCGCATACCGCTAACCTAGTCTTTTTTGAAATTGCTTTAAACCTATACACAGAGAAGACGCTGTTCGGCTGTTTACCAGTGGACAGCCTTTTTATTGGCTTGACCACATTTTACGTATGTCAGTTCATTGTTTTCCATATCGTGTCTTGTTTGTGAGTGGTGACTTATGCTGGTAACGACGGCCTGGTGGTCGACGCATGATTTTGGTTCTGGTTGTGAAAGCATTCAATTTGAAGCTTGTTTCATTACGGTTTTCCCGGTTTCCTTGCCGGAGTCCGAAGGACACTGAACGTATTTCGTTGAGGACGCTGTCCGATGTGACGAGGAACGGAAGTCAATGGCGCTGGTGTTGTGAGTCTCTCTGTGTGTGGTCGTAATTTTTTCTTCTTTGCCCCTCAACACCTGCTTTCTCCTTCAGCTCATATGTTACTTTTTCTCCAAGTTTGTAACCCGTTTGCCACTCCTTTTTTTACGTGTTAAATATATATGTAATGCTCATTCTCATGGCTTGAACCGGTTACAACTTCAGTTTGACAGATTGTCATCTTATTCTGAGAAATGGATAGCTACATTGATTCGAAGGATTAAGTTATCTGTTCAATACATCCACATCTAGTGTAGTGTGGACGAACGGCTGCACTATACTACTCACACCACTATTATTCACTATCGAGGCAGGAGCATGGATTCTGACACTAAAGTGATCGTTAGAAAAAATTCAGAAAGAAACATCGGATTTCACCTTGGCTTGAAATGGTTCTTGGCACATATGTGAATCGAGCATTGGCAACCATGGCAATCAGAACGTTCTAGGACGAATTCTCTATGCAAATGAATGGAGTTGTTCGTTGTGTTGAAATGCACAACCCATGTGTTGGTTTTCCGAATAAACAGCCTTTCCACCAACACTAATTACCGGTTGCTTTAATCATTTGAGAATAGCTCCCAGATGTGTATTTGAATAATGGGCATTTTTCCATCTACTTTAATACGTTGGGGCTACTTACAGCTTCCCTCGTTATTGATCTGATGTTTTAGGCAGGTTCCCAGAAGAGGAATTGCTCTCAAAATATCGAAAGTCCAAGTAATTTCGACTGAAAGGTTAAGACATTGCGAATGCCATTTTCTTGACAGTCTCCCCCGCCATCCTGAACGTTCTGGGTAGCCCCCACCTTACAAAAAACCCTCAATAACGTAAGTCTGTCATCATTTCTGAAAGACTCCGTTTGAACTTCTTGATTTGGAAAAGTTGTTCCTTTCCTCGACCTCATTTGATAGGCCAATCTTGCTTACGCCAAATCAACTGACCTCGGGTCTGTCACGATCTGATTAACACATTGAAAAATAGGCGCCGGAGTGACATAAACGTTGTCAGTTTATTGAAACTAGGATCACGTGAGAAGATAACGTAGGTCACATTGTCTACATAGCATACCTAAACTGTTCTCAAATGAGAAAAATAATGAATTTGCACGCGAAAAGAGGCGATGCTCTTCAACACACGTCTCAAGTAGGGTAGAGTTGCTTACCGCCTCAAAGACGGACTAGCAATCATTCCTTCCTGTTTACAATGGGTAGGGTGTAGTCTTTTGGTAAACAGGGTGTCAGAAAAGCAGTAACCGATTGTCGTTAGTTGCATGAATGATCGAGAAGACTGTGTTAGCGCCAACCGCATATTTAGCATTCAAAAGATGTTGCACATCTGATGAAATTGACTGCCGTTCCCACGTTAGTTGTGTAATTAGCGTGGTAGATTGATCTGTCAGAGGTTTAATCAGTTTCGGAATACATTCACTTATTAAGTGACGAAACTGTCCTTGTTTTCTGCTGATGCAGGCTACTGAACACCCTCCCCTACTTTGTTAAATATCATTGGATTTTTCTAGAAGGTGTCAATCCGAGCTGTTTGAACAGCCACCGGCTCAGGTCCGTATTCAGTGCATTGTAGATCCTGTTTTAGCCGTCTCAGTAGTATTGATGCCATCTTTGAAGGGTAGCCTCGGGAAACCTCTCTCCATGCACTGGCCAGTGCCCAGCTGATGACATGTGGTTCTAAGTACTTAATGATAAAACTTCCGGTGTGACAGTTCCCTTTAAAAGTGGCAACGAATAGTGCGTATTCTGGATCGAGATTATCGAAGGTACTCAGTTCACTAGTTTTATCAAACGGTGTTCTTATCACAACCACAAGTACAGATGGTAACTAATCTATGTGTTCCTGCGATCAGCTTGTCTCCATATCAAATTGTGGCTACGGTGACGGAGTTCCAGGTAAAGCAACTCGATACGTTCACTTCAGTCTGGTTCAAAGATCACTAGCGTGTTTATGAAAATCAATCTCAACAGTGTACCATCTTTGTGCCGTCTTTCCAACTACCTGTACATTTGAGGCGCCAGTATGTCTCCTGATTTATGAAATATAGTTGCTACCTCGTTCATCATACTGCTTTCGGACAAAAATATATTTCATCGGAAACTTTTTGTTTTATATACGTTACTGGTACAAGGTTTTCCAGAGAAGAAAGAATGTTATCCATCTTTTGTTTCTGTTTACTTGTTTATCCGTCATTTTGACGGGATATAATGATATCGACGCTATTCTCAAGTTGTTTGGGCTCAGCAGCATGCTATTCTGACTCAGTTATTCTGGCTCAGCAGTGTACTATTCTGACCTATACTGCTATCTTGCCGAGGTGGTCGGGCTTGTGTACTGTTTTGATCCGGCGGGCTATGCTGACTAGGACTCCGGTCCTTCCAGGTGCAACCTTGTCAGACAGGCCAAAGAGGAGCAGTCAGACGAAAAGCAGTTACACTCATAGGATTGTATGTCGCACTACTGACCGCATCGGAGTGCTTAGGTAGTGAGGCACGATCCTGTGGGCATACAGCAGAACTTTTTTTATAGTTGCGGCACTGCTGTCTTCCGTATCAAGAAGAAGGGGGTTAGAAAAGGTACTCTCAAACAAAGATCACTCCGATCGCCCAACGGTTGACTGTGACCGCCGGCGTATTATCCAATACGATCGAAAAACATTAGTTATCTCCCAAAAGCCTGATGTAGCTTCGAGTACATCCACTGCGCGCAGCAGTGTTCAGAATGAGACATCAATGCCTTATTCACTGCACCCTCGGACTAGACAAGCCCCTCACTGCCAAGTGAGTCAGACTTTTGAGTCATTGGTTCCGAGTGGGATCCCCCAAGAAAACCCTATATCCTGTTGTCTCACAGGTCAGACTTTTGAGTCAGAGGCTCGAGGTGGGGTCCCTGAAGTCAACCCCCTTCTGCGGCATAAACGACCGGGAAGTATCAGAAGTTATCGCTCTCTTCACAGTGACATTACTAACCGATCTCGACTTTCTACCACTGTTTCACCCCCTATTTCTTTTGCCTTCTATATGTCTTCGGGCAATAATTGTTTTCTGAGGCCAAGACAACTGTTAAACATTGGTGCCTTTAATGTCCGCATTCTCTGACAAGTCGGTCAACAAGCTGCTCTGGCTAGTACTCTCTTGAGTCTGGAGCTTGATGTGTGCTGTGTATCGGAGACGCGAGTCTGCGATTCTAGCACGATTATCCATTTGAGTTCACATCTAGATAACTGTCGATCCAAACGCTTTCCTCTCAGAGTTTCTGGCGACGCTGAAGCTGAATCTCGCGGTCAAGCTGGAGTGGGAATCGCACTGAGTTCCAGAGCGGAGCAATGCTTGTTCGTTTATCTCGCAGTGAACAGGCGTTTATGCGCTGTCAGACTCAATACATCGGTAAAAGTCTGTCGACGCAAATCAGA
>LUCH01002210.1:54056-64903 GCA_013368495.1 Paragonimus heterotremus | reverse complement strand
CGTACCTGTATCCATACCATTTCTAGTTCTTCCGCTTAGTCTTCTTTTCTTAATTCTCAACCTTCTTAGTAACGTTTTCTTCTAAGATATTCCGAGTCACTGTTGATGTGAGTGGCGGCCCGAGCCACAGTACCTTTCGGTCAGGCTCATGACTGTTATGATGATGATGATGAGGTTGTCTCCGTTCTGAATTGTTATCGTAAGTTGACTGACTCGGCTGCTGTTTTTATCTGACCTCCTTGTGGTTCTGTGTGATACAGCTGACGAATGCGCTTGAATTAGAAGTACGACTCTGCACAGTCGATCTGTTCAGCTGACATTAGGCAGAAAACAGTCCTTGTTGTGCTTCTTGATGTTCATGTTTAGGCCAACACCCCGTGATCAGTCTCGCCGTTGTTTAGATTCATCAGGCAGAAATAGTCTCTATGGATAATCTAACCGGTTACTCTTCACGTTACACAACAAGGCTGTTATCCGTTCAGTCACCAGTCCTGTAAGCATCCTCCATGACGTGGGAGTTTGCACGCAGTTAAGTTACAGCTTGTTTTCACCCAGTAAGTGTCGATAACTACAGTTAGTCTTATTGTACCTGATTGGTATGTTGCTACATTTATGTACTGATAACGGTCATATATGCGACTTGCGTTTACGTCATATATATGACCTAAACGCAACTCGCATTTGATTGCTGTTCCAACATTCACCTATAATTCCAGCTAGCCTGTTTCGAAAAAAGCACCCGACTTTCACTCACGTTAAAGCTCGTCCTTAGTGCATATATCTGACACTGCCAATGGTTAAACGTCGTTCTGCGTTCTCATGGGGTGATTATGTTAACCACTACGTTACCAACATCACGCTCTGTACAACGGATCCATCATAACTAGATGTCCGGCCACAATCCCACGTGGCTAGCGCTCACGTTGAGTGCTTGGTTCAGGATGGGACACAGTGACTGTCCCGTTAACCGCAGTCGGTATCCAAAAATCAGGGTTTATCAGCTAAATTGAAACCACATAATTCGTCTAGCTTACTGAGCAATATTGTGCTTGTTAGTGAGTAGTCGAGGGTTCGACTGAAGTAATTGGTTGCAATTTTAGATCACCTTCAGATAACAGAGCAATCCAAACACTACTCACAGGTATGGTTCTGGCTGAGTGCCCTATTGTGGCAGTTCTTCCATGCCCACCGAACATAAACTGTACAATGATGAACAAGATCACCACATGAGGTGATGCAGTCGAACATATCTCTCAGCTGTGACTAAAAAATCCACTACTTATCAGCTAAGGTCAGACGCTTCTTCTCGAAAGATTGGTTGAAAGGTCACTTGGAATGAAATAGTTGAGTCCAAATATGAGTGATGTTCAATTCAAATCAACCAACTAGCCTTTTACTCATTAGCATACTGGTATATATATATATATTTATATATATACTTAAACTCTTTACAGTCTGTCGCCCCCGGATCAGTGGAGAACTGGCTACTCAACAAGGATGACGGCATTTAAAAAATAATATACTGGATCCAGTGTACTCTTTTATTGTGCGTTACTGATACTTGGCAACTAAAATGACGGTCGTCTAGACTTATTAGCAAGACAGACTTATTGGAGGCCGTGTTCTGCGACCACAGGATGCATGAGTAATCCCACAACGCAAGTTAAATGGTGGTTCATAGGATGTTCTCTGGTCAACCTGAATGAGTGAGTTTGTCTTTCACGTTCTCATCATCAGTGGCTCGAACTGTAAGAATCTCACGCATGAAAATTTAATCCCGAACCTGTCCGGCCAGAATGACTGAATGTATCAGTACGATAATGGCCGGCCTGTCGGTACGACAGCTTTTGACTAGGGTTTTTTCCCCCTTGGTTTGCTCGCTAATTTGATCTCTTTCCGTTTGAATTTTCTTGGGATGACCTTGGCTGAGTGGTCTCAGATTGTAGCTATGTTTACATCTTCGTTTTGTAGTTTTGAGAGTGGTTTAACTGATGAAACAAGCATTTGTCGCCGTTTGTTTTAAAAATATACAAAAATGAGTGACAATTATCAACAGAGGGTAATCGACTCTGTATCGCTTCACGAAAACTAAAACACAATCATTCTCAGGTAACCAAATATCGATTGTGTTGTTCATTTTTGTGCAAATCGTACTGTGTCCTCAGGATGTAGGATCGTTTGATCACCGTTTATTAGAAAAATCACTTGTATTCACCAAATGCCACCGATGTGATTCATAGCGAGAGACGAGTACATGGCGTAAGTGTGCTTCGAATAGAAAGCGGGACAACGCACTTTTCAGGTCAGATCCAAACCGACTAACCACTTCTGACAAATTTTGTTCACATTTCTTCCAATGGTTCATAGTGGTTGCGTGGCAGTTTAGCATCAGTGCGAACCGCTGATGTGTTGCTGTCTATGATGATGATGTTGGTTTGTAGTAGATTTGGCTGCGTTTGTTTTCCTCACAAAAGCGGATCATTTTTAGCTCAAATAGAAGTTGCTGACTCAAATTACCAGCGCGTGACGGTCTACTATGCATTCAAATTCTCCATAAATCGTCCCATGTTTTGCTAACTGTTGTCATGCACTCTACTTTTGCAAAATCTGGTTGGATTCAAACGAAACATGTACAATTTGTAAGACCTAACAAGTCCTTAATTTACCGGTTTATCATCCCTGCAGAACTTGATAGATATGGATTCTTAAAAGAGGCTGGTCTTTCGAGTGTAGCAGTCTCAAATGAAGTTACTCAAGGGAACCCAAAGTGGCCTATTAAAAATAGAGTTGGAACTGTAACTGTTAAATAAGGGGCTAAGTTTAGATCTATGATGAGACAAAATAAGACAGTTAAGGTCGTGCAACCACTCGTTTTTTGTTGTCCTTCTGTCTGATACAATGCTCATCACTATCCTCACGCTGACAATAGTCATTCAAACAAGAAGAGAGTAGGCCTTAATTAGGAAGCATAACAAGAGAAAGAGATGCGATCTAGCTACTTAAACTTCTGTGTGCACATTCAGACGCACAGGTGCCAACTAATGCAGTGAAGATGAGCGATCGTATTATACTACTCATACCGCGGCTATTCAGTAGTAGGACCAGAGGATATATTTTGACGTCGTACAAGCCACAGGAGAAGTGCAGGAAGGAGCATCAGAGTGCATGATCGCCCATAATGGTCCTTGCTACTTAAAGGAGCTGAGCATTGACGTATGTGGCAGCCGAGACGGTCTGGGGCCGAATACCGCGTGCAAATGAGTGGTTTTGTTTCGGGTCTTGTTTAAACGCTCAATCCATGTGTTGCTTTGTCGAATACACAATCCTTGTGTCATCCGCGTTCTTGGATCACAGCACTAAGACTATGAAATCTAAGGAACAGCGAGATTATTATTAGTATTTTCAGGAGGATTTTTTATCGAACGCTCATAATGTATTGCTCCCTCTTTAGGTTTCAAGTGCCGAACAAGAAACCTGAATAAGTAGTGTAACTGATCAATCGCGAGGATTATCCTCAGTGTTTAATCAGACTGACATGATCGGTCCATCGTGCGCCCAATAACAGACTAGGGAGGATGATGGCCGCACTATACAGCAAGCTACGGATGCCTGACCTCTTGCCCTCCATACACAATGTTGCATCAAGATGACGCAAAGCTAATCTACATTTGAATGTCAACGCCCTATCTAACACCCCACCAAATACATCACCTCAGTCTTGTCTTTTTTTTACCGCTGTCGTATGCTTACACCTACTAGTTGCCAGGCCAAAAGCTCTAAGCTCATGTGTTGTCGTTGCATAAGGATGCTTCTCCAGAGTACGACCGTATGCGGAGGCTCTACTGCATTGCTATCAGAAGACATCACGTTTATCTGCCAATGGGTACTTTAAACCGATCACGGTTACGGATACTTTCTAACCTGCTGTGCTTTCCTAAACGTGTTTTTCACGAATTCTCAGTTTAATTGTCAAAATCCGCTACTTTTTTACATTCAGTTTTTTCTCTTTTATCTGCCACGAAGCGGACTGATTGCATATTGTCGTCATCGCCACTGCACAGAGCTAAAGGTACTGAAATGCAAGCAAACTCTGACCCTGCAAAAGTGGGTTGTATTGGCCTCATGGACTGTCACCCAGACCTTCTATTTGAGCGTTTCTAAGTGACAGCTCCTGTGATTGGACGGTGAGGGCAACCTCTGCGGCCGATAACTTATATTATTTCCGTGGGTTTTTTGTTGGTTTCGTGAACTTTAGAAAGCTATAGTGTTTTGATGCCACTGCAACGTTTTGCGACCGACACATCTGTCGGGAACAGTCTCTTTGATACCGGACCAATCGGAAACATTTTTCTCAACAAATAGTTAGTCGTCATCATAAAATTGTTAGTTGAATGGTTTTTTAACAGCTTTTAGAGGTAAAAAAATAATAACGCACAGAATATGAAAAATAACTGACACATTTGTATGACCACTGCAGGTTGCTCTGACATAACTCTGCTGTGTCAAGTGTCCAAGGACCGAATAAATGTGATCACTTAATCGACATCACAGTTGCTGTTCCGCATTGATAGTGGTCTCGGCGTGAACCAATCATCATCCAACTCCTCCTCGCAACTAATTTCGGACATGCTCTGTTCGAATCATACCAAGAAAAGTTGAAATGCCCTATTCGCAGAGAAAAAAGTGTTCGGCGTTACAGGAAATTGCCAAACCACTACAGAGGTTTAGTGGAGTTTGTATGCGTACTTTGAATAGGCCAACGATTACCACACAAGCGAAGCAAGAAGAACGATAAACGATCTCATCATGACGAAGCGATCGATGAATATATATATATATATATATATATATATATATATATATATCAGCCTTCAATAAAACGAGCAACACTGTAGAACTAGGGCCAATAATTAAACTGAAATTTTTCATAATTCCTTGTGGCTTACTCAAAATGTCCACAGGCCATTTCGCTGAATCGGCCTCAGACAGTGTCATTTATCTTGGGCTGAAAATAGAATTTCTAGGGTTCGTCAGTTTCATTCAGTTATGAGAATAACCTAGGTTAAACAGACTTTAAGCATTGACGCTCTACTGGTACGATTTTCGGAATGAGGTAGTAAGCTTCAGCCGACATACTGTAGATATATGGTCGCTGACAGAATTGGGGAAAATTTAGGCTTTTATTTGATTAAACAGTACATTAAACAACAATCAAGTTGTTGACTCCTGTGTTTAGATTCTGGAACATTTTGTTGTTCTTCATTTACCTAATTTTTTAAGGGACTGTGGTTATCCAGAAAGATAAATCTTAAATTCATAAGTCGCACACGATGAGACCATGGTAGTTCTGGGGTACGGGGTTTGAACGGATCGGACGGCTGCCTTCTTCACCATCTCGTAATACATCTTCAGAGATTATTATTCTGACTAAGTGTAGAATGACGTCGAAATGCACATCAGAACGGATAAATTAAGGTCTGTTTGAAACAAGCCTGTAGAAGTATGAACTCCAACGTGTCCCTGATAGGAGGGATGCTTTATCGATGTATGAATGTACTGAATAACAATGGCCACAGTCATACTAAACCGTTGCTTAATTAGTCCAGAATGTGGTCGTATAATGTCATGGTGACCATAGTTATTTTTGCGCCAGGCCATTTCTTACAGAGACTATCCAAACAAAATTTAGCCTACAAGCTTTGCTAGTTGCGAAATAACATTATCATCGAGCTGTTGAAAGGGATGACATTTTGAGAGGTGTGGTGGCCGGATAAGTGGGTTGAATGTTTATATTTATGTTTACAGAATATAACGAATTAAAAAAACACCAGTTATTCAATCAAGCCACACCGACCAATCCACGTCGTCGAACACGTGCGTCACCGGTGCACTTTGTGATTCGTACTTTTACGCCGTAAGGCAATCACGTGGACAGTCTTCCGGAATTCAAACTGGCCATCGATTCGACCTCCGTGATTTGCGAGTAAATACACCAGTATTAGTCTACTGGTTACACTGCTTTCATTTGTGTTTATTAATGCGTCGTTTGAATGTGGTTACACAGTCGCGGATTTAATCTATATCTGGAATGATTCTATATTGTGTTGAGTGTCCCACAGTGCGTCGTTTGTCTGTCCAAACTTTTCTCCATATTCGTTCTCCCAAATCAACACCAGCTGTCAATTCTGATCAGTTTAAATCTAACCTTTCCATCATACAACTGTACTCAGAAAAAGCATATGTTTTTCGTTCGTGATATTCATTCGACGGACTTGCCTCAAGTGTACGAGTTCACTGTAAAATTGTTGAAACACCATATTGGACTGGGAGAGGTCAGTCATCTTAAACCGGTCGATCTAGCTAATCTGTTCCGTGAAGGTATTCTGCAAGGTTTCCTACTAGTGCAGTCGGAAAATGCCGCAGTTCATCAAATTTCCAGTGGCAAAGTGGAAGACAGTGGAGAGCACGCAGTGGGCTACATGATTTTTCATACAGATATATCGCTACAGCGCGGCTGTCGTGGGGTATTTCTGGATCAGTTTTACATTGAGCCGGACTATCGGCTTAATCATCTGGGCAGTATGATGATGAAGGCGCTTTGCGAACGAGTTCTCACCTCAAATGGGCAGTATATAAAACTGTTGCATCAAGAAGGCCTCGGTGTTGAGAAATTTTACAGCAAGTTGGGTTTCATTAATCAAACAAAAAACGACCCAGGACTTCACGTGTTCGAAGTGTATGGCCCCTCAAAATTTCAGACGTTTATGGAGCAGGAATCCTTGTTCGGATTTGGACATTCAAGCTATCTCGAGAGTCAATACGATATGCCCCATATCCTTGTACTTCCGTTTTCCCAGATCCCACCGGAAGGTAATCTAGGGGCCATGAGCTGGTGTCCAGTTTCACAGCTGATGAATGTACCTTCGGAGAACACTCCTCCTTTGGGGGCTAAATTTGTTATTGTGGCCGAAAACTTACCAAAAACGGTGCATCCTCCTCTACACTCTGTGACGAACGGTGCCAGAACAAAACCTCTGGGACCGCGATTTTGTTTGTTTCTTGAACAGTGTTCGGTTTGCAGCTGGCTTGGCCCCATGGTCAATTTCTCGGGTTTTATCGGAGATACCAGCATCTTGAGTCCGGAAATTTTGTTCAGTCGTGTTCAAGCTTGGTACCGAGCGTCACCCAGCATTCGCGGGGCTGTATGGGAGGTACCGAGTAATCTCTTTTCATTTAACGTAGATGACAAGCCTTCAGAAATGACCCCATTTCAACGGACTTTAAACCGTCTGAACATCATGGACGATACTCGGCGTGAGGGTTGGAATATTGATATATTGGATCTGTTCGGAATGCAAAAACTGATCAGTACAAACGAGGATTCATTTCCCACATAGTACTTCATCAAAATTTCGTTTTCTTTCGTTTCTTTGTTTGATCAGTGAGTCATTCATAGTTTCCCGAAAACACATTCTCAAAATTACCGAAGTATTCATTACCTCTGAGTTAGATATATCATTTTTTCTGGCATCTTTGTTTTGATTATCAGCTACTGAGAAATAACAGCCTCTTGTCCCTCCTTCTGTCTTATGGACATCTAAATATTGGTATGGTTATTTAAGATAGCTTCAGAAAATTGCCGTATCTCACACACTGAGAAAAACATTTTTCAACACTACAGTGTTGATGTCTATCAAACAAAGTTAAACAAGTTTGATGAAATGAAAATGCAGGTCTGTACGCACACGCACATACAAATTAGCAATCAATGGAGTTGTTCATTTACCACGAGAGTTTTAGACTGACAGCCGACAATTGTTATCGTTGATGCAACCGAATAGTCACTCGAACGGCAAAGCAAGCCTGACCATAATACAACAAAAATTTAACTGCAGAAATGAAGCGTCAGTTGATTAGTATATAACAGTAACGATGATTTAGTCGATCAAATCAGCTGACAACCTGTAGGTAAATAAATAACCTTCTTTTTCAAAAAAATTGCCCTTCTTGGCTGGATTCTAGGCCTAACTAAAACAAAACTGTTAACGTTTCCCAGTTAGTCGAGAGCTTCTGAATTCCACCAGTCTTTACGTGGTCCATGGCTAAACGGTAGTCAAGATCATAAGCGGTACTGCAGTTGCACGGTGGCAAACAATGGATAATATGATGCCGATTATTATTTTTTCATCTTTCATGTGAAACGATATGCAAATGTCAGGATAATTTACCTAGACTATTAATTCGGTATTATTGCATGGCCAATACACATATGTAACGGTAAGCTGTAATCTAAAGCCATTCGGTAACGCACATCCTTTTGGAACAATCTTTAAGTGATACCAACAATGGCTAAGGAGACGTATTGTCTCATGACCGTGACAAGGCAAATGTCGTACTGTTCATGTCGCACATATACACCCCGATTGAGTTTCATGGTAGCACAATCTTTGCCTCTTCTAAGAAGTATCGCCTGTGAAGAAGAAACATTTAGGTCTTCTCAGATGATATTTTTATTTGAGAAGCGCTACATAGTATTATTGTGGTACACACGTCTGATGGCAGACTGAACACTAATCTACAATTGGAAGGCAATCGCGGATAATAAAAACAGAATCTGTGGGCAGAATTAGAAAACCAATAGAACAAAAGTGTGAGAATAACACGTTAGATGAATACAGTTTTGTTTTCCGCTTGATGATGTACATTAGTTCTACATTCCAACCCTCGTCATTTTGTGGAAACGATGTGCACAATGACAGTCAAAGGCAATCATAACAATGCACAAAACAACACTGTTGCCACTGATTTCACCTTACAATCGTATTACTCAGCGTCTTCATCCGGCAATATCCACCATCTAGGGACGACGGCACAACTGACAGTGGCTAACCTTGTAGGTTCTTTTGTGACCTTAGTTCAGACCATCAAAATTCCACCGTGCTGACCTACTTAGCTACCTCCAGAGAAGGTAACTACCGTGTGTATGTCATTAATCGACACAGTTAGTCTGCTGGTTATATTTTTCATAGAATCATCAGTCCTGAGAAGCAATGGAATGTAAACTGACTTTTTGTTTGCAGTTCACATTTTATCTATCTTTTTGTTGTTTTAAGATATTCTAGCGAATCAACTATTCCGGTTAATCATTTATAATTTGTGTATTAAAAAGACAATGTCTACTCCGTTCCTATTTGGCCGACATCGGATTACATAATATCAGCCGCCAGTTTTCCTCCAAATGGCTCCTATATATCTACACCAGCTAGTGTGTTGTCTCCTGGAACAGAGGATTGCACACTTATCAAGTCTGATGTAATGGTACACTATTTTCATACATTTTGGGTAACTGGTAAAATCTAGGAGTTGAAGTTTCTTCAGGTCTAATTGATTCAAAAGTGGCGGTATCAATATGTCCATCTTCTGTACGTCTGCATGATTTTGTGAGTGGCTTTTTAATACCCGATGTTTTAACCTGTTTATTTTTTATGTTAACAAATTTGGCTTCACCTCCTATTAACACGTCCATTTTATCTGAGTAATCTGTCTTATGCGAGATGACGATGACATCTTCGTCAGGTCTGGATATGAGTATATTTTCCTTCCGTCTTAGAGATCACAGTGGGGATAAGCGCCCCTCAGTCAACCGGTTTCTGCCTATTGATTTCCTGGTCAAAAACGGATAATGTGATTCCATGAAGGTCGCTTCAACTACTTCAGCAATAAAAGCTGATGATCGTTGAAAATCACTTAACCCATCATGAATTCTTCCATACTGGGGTTCACAGTCCAACTACTTGAAACTACTCTTAGGACAGCAGAATGTCGGTTCTAATAAGAGAACTTGGACAGCTATCCTATCCAAACCCTAAGAGAATAAACTAATTGTTCAGCAGTTCTTGGAAAGTGAGCTTTAAGTCTGGTCGCATTGTTTTGTTTTCACAGTTTCGTTGTTTCAGTTTCTTGTCTTTAGTCCATGATCAGTTGGTAGTAGTTCTTACTTCGCTGGAAGTTAATTCGGCTAATTCACTCGTGGTGATCGTCCGCTTATAGGCCAGGCAAACTGCGATATTCATCCATGTGTCTTTCTGGTTATGAGCTCGACGATTTAGTGAAGTCCTAGTAATGCTACTGCTCGTTCGTTTGAGGATAGCGCAGTACTGTTTTGAAAATTATCAGCGTTTTATAGATTGTTCTGGAAACCCAACAATCATGTTTGCCTCTGTCAGTTGCGTACAGAACTTGATATACTTAAACTCTGTCCGTACGGTGAGATCTTTGGTTTGTTTCAGTGTTTTGCACACACCTGGCTGAGTCAAGGGGTGCTAATTACTTGATCAGTTATTTGGATTATTTAAAGACATTTGCTATATTTTGTTTAGTTTTGCAACAAAATGTACGTTCTTCAAAATATGAAAGCTTTCATCTATGTGTACCGTGGTGACAGCAGGGGACAGCGATCTCTAAAGGATAAGGCATTATATGAACTTAAATCCCAAGAGCTCGGTAAGATATGACCACAAGATTTCATGTCACTGTTTTGCCATTTAAATCGCACAATTTATCTAACTATCGAAAAAAAATGACCATTTTGAAACAACGCCTATGTGATGTGCACAGTATTGTAGACCGCTGTAACTAGAACTGACAAACCAAGTTAGTTTGAATAACTCAATTTTTGTATCCCCTCATCATACTGAATCAAGATGTTTCGTCAGTACAACTATTAATCATAATCCAAAGCTTGAGAAGTTAAAGCCTGGTGAACGCTTGTGTTCCTGCACTAGAGTGGAAAGTCTATGGGATGTAACGTTTTCTACACGATTTTCTATTTCATAATTCTGATTATT
>LUCH01002210.1:35603-53861 GCA_013368495.1 Paragonimus heterotremus | reverse complement strand
TCCATATTTATCTGCCATCGGAATTAATCTATCAGTCGTCCAACGAATCTCATTTCTGGCGCCGTAATTCTTTCTTGTGGTGGTCTGTTCAACCTAACGGACTTTGACTTATAAGTGAGTCGTTCGTATTTTATCGATATATCTGCTGTTTAATTTGTACGTCTATCCTTGGGCCTATCCATAACCGTTACAACTCTTCTTTGATACTACCATATTTTGGTTATTTTTATCATTTGACTGATTAGGCCACTACAGGGAACATGACAGCAACGATCAGTTATGAGTAATGTTCAACTTGAAATTAACCAAACTCCGACTACTCCTCAGTAACCCCTACCATTTGGGAATAATCAATATATCGCTCAACAAATTTAGTATTCTGTGATTTGAATTCGTATGAAAGTTTCAGTCGTGAGTGTCGCGTACTGTACTGACCAGTCGAGAAGAACCAGAACAGAATTCCAAGCGGCACTAAGTAATCTCAATTTATTGGAAAAACAGCACTTTTTTATAAAAGAACAACAATATTTACGACTGCTGTTAAGCGACAAGCGTCCTCATGTTTTGACTGGCCAGTTTGTTGCTGTGTTGTTCCACGACCTTACATCTGGCAATTCGGTTGTTTGAAACAGATACGCATTCAACAGCAGCTGATCGTCGTCCGGGATTGGTTGGCGCCAGTTTGACTATAATTCCGTCTGTAGTAGTTTGTACACGAGCACCGATTAGCTGGACTTTCTCCAATCGAAAAACTGCTCCAGTCCTATTTCATTACAGGTGCGATATATGCACGACCTCAAGTAATTTTGACGTTTGTCGCAAGTGGTCTTTCCATCGGTCGGCCTTAGACACCGACAGTTTGTTTCTGACACATACTTCGCATGATTCAACTTCCACACACAATGACAACGTCACCGTAACAGGCCGATTTATCATGCAGTAAGCCAGTCATTTGGACTGAGAGACTTGACATTTGATTTCGCTAATAGGTTGAACTGTCGATTAGTGCACTGATTAATCAACGGACGATGTCAATGAACGCATGGTGAGCAGACCCGCCAGTCGCCGGACCCTTAAGATGGTAACTGACGATGATCGAGGTCTTTGACGCTCCTTTAGTAAGGAGACAAACTGGAAGCAAGCAGACATTCTCGGTGTAAGTTTTTGGGAACAGTCGTTGAATCCGAATGATCTGACTGGCAGTGCTCCAAAACTGAAAATTGTTGGATGGCAAGGAAAGTCAGCAAATTTAGAATAATTGGAAGATTGTACATGTTCTTGCATTGAACAAGAAGAGAGAAATCAGGATAAAAGAAATGATCTTTTTGGCTGTACAGATAGGGAAACGGAAGAGAAATGGACTTAATGGATAAAAGGTGAAATAGGCACACTAAAACAGGCTGTTAACTATCCATTTAGACAAACTTATTAGAGTGGTCTTCTTGTCTCTGGTCTTTGTCCCCCACGCTACTTCGATTCACCAACCGTCCTTACCCAACAGGCACTTCAGCCAAACAATGACAACATTGATGACGTTGAGCCCGATTGCCTACCACCCCTTCTACCGTTTTTTGTCCAACCACTTTGAGTCACGATATTTGCGCTTAGTTGCGCTCATCAAAAAATGTCGGATGGTAAGCAACCATTAAGTCGAAAGATGGTCGTCCAACAATTATACTCTAACAAACTAGATCGCTCAAAATCACAGCTGATGGCCGTTAGATAAGAGATGGCCAGATGATGTCTTGGTTGAGAGAAATGAAGGCAGTCGCAATTAAGTTAGAGAATTCAGGTCGTGTTCTTACCCGAGCCGAAGTCCTCGCGGTCCACCTGAACTCTGGTTGGAAACGTTGTACTCTAGGGGGGCTAATCAAATTCTGAGATGTGAGCTTTGACACTATTTGAATGAGCTTTCTGTAACTTACTGACAAGTGAATAAGCAGAGTTGTAAAACTTTCATATTATCATGTAGATGCTGTCTTGTCCTCATGTGCAACTTCTTCATTTATTTGTTGACGAGACACAAGCAAATTAATACAGATTAATTATACGTGGGTGTAGAAGGTTTTGTTTGGTACGTTTCTGAACTGGCTCTAGTTTAGTGTCCTCCTTTCATACTGTAGCGAAAAGGCATCCAATAAAGCACAGTCTCTATTGTCCAACTCGCTGGTTGCCATGCTACGCGCGCGCTCGCGTTTATGACTCAAAATTCCGGTCCATAACACCTCCGATTCCCGCCCACGCGTCGTGTGCACTTCTCATCATCATCATCATCGTCATAGACAGCAATACATCAGTGGTTCACACTGATGCTTAACTGCCACACAACCATGAAGAAGAATAAAAAGCAAACCCTGTATAGGAAAAGAGAAGAAAAGAAAGGGAAAGGGGAGGGGACCTAGTCACTTCTGCCCGGTTTGCGTATGTGATTGATCCCTTCTATCGGGTAGTTTTCTACCTGTCATTCCTCGTTCGTTAGGCAGTGGCTTGACCGGGCGCTCATGTTGTCCGTAACCTATCCATTGTGAGCTTTGACCGTATTCTATGACCTTGTCGAGATATTCCTCCGAGTGTTTGAATAGTCGCGCTCACGATCTGGTCATCCATCCCATTTTGCCTGCCATGTTTTGCCAGTTGGTCCGATCCAACTGGGCAACGACTCATCCGGTCGCTCATACTGTCCTCGGTCCGCTCACTGTGAGCTTTTGGACGTACCTCCTCTCACCGCGTTGAGGTATTCCACCGAGGGTTGGAATACTCGCACCTCCGGTTTAATAATTCATCACAATGCGGTCGAATAGCAGCTGCGCATTGATGCAAACCTTGAATGAAAATAAGTAAAATTAGCGGCTGAGTGAATACCACTTTAATAATAGTAGATCTACCGTGATGCCTGGTGAGTTGGTTCTTGATACGTTCAACGGCTGGCCATTCAGTCAGCCTGTCTTCATAACGCTTCATCCATGTGATATAATCAACACTGTGGTTCTCCGCTGTGCTTCCGAGGGGAGTGGGCAAATCTAATTTGCTAGTTCGCGTGCTGAACTCGCATTATGGATGTGTTTGACTAGTGTCAACCCGTTGCGTGTATTCATCGTACGGCTGTCAGATGGTCAGTGTATAATGTAAGTATGATGACTTAAACTTCATAGCATAATTTACCTACTTCCTGAATGTGATTCGCATGGCAATGCTCGTCTGTGGTTGGACAAGCAGCCTAAATTCTGCTACACGAGAATCAATTATACCCTTGTTATAGCACATGTAATTAAGTTTTACGCTGTCATATCTGTTTCATCCCTTCGCTACAGCTTGTTGCGGTACACTTAGCTTGACGGTTATTTATAACTTCGAACACCTTTGTGACTATCCTGACAAACCGAGCAATTGGCGGTTCATCCAGCTGTGTTGGAAATTTCTCTGTTGTTATGTCTGCTGAGTAAAACACAAACTGTTGAATTATGAGCGAATCAGGCTGAGAGAATTTACACCAGAGGCATGCCACACGACCGTGAACTATGTACAGCTTACTGTTCGATCGGTCACATCCACGTGGGTTCAGACAGTGTGAGCTGGCATTGTGATCAAGTAGATTTCTTCACACTCACGTCGGCTAAAGTTTGAATGTCGATTTTCGCAAACTTACTTACAACTTATTAACTCTGTAAAGAGCGAAACTCGATTCTAGTGCTTCATTGTGAATGGGTCAGCTGAGAGGTCAATATGAATGCGACAGACGCTGTCAGATGCGAATGATGTTCTTTTCATATCTCTTATTTTTATTAGCCTTTAAGTTGACGCCCTTTGTTTTCCCACACACACGGGAAACAGTGTTTGAAAGACTATGCCGTGGATGAGGCAGAAGAATTCAACGAAACTAGATTCGTGTTAGCTAACTGACAAAAGTAAGACCCGGTAGTGGCGAGGATATGCACTACTTACGAGCTCTAATGGGAGCGAATCTCGAGTCTAGTGCTTCTGCTTTTCGAAAGGGGCCTGACCGGAAAGTCTATGGGAATGCGACAGCTGCGATCAATTGTGAGTGATGTTCAATCTATATGAAAGGTAAGACCGTTTTCATGGAGTGCTTAAAATTTCGACTTGATTCTTAAGACGATTGATGAGAACATTTTCCAATTTAATGGTTATTCCTGTGAGAATTCGCAGTGAACCTTCTTAAGAGATGACAGATTTAGTCCTCGATCTTGCATAACGAAAAAAATCGGCACCATTTTTCAAGGTATAAAACAGGCAGGAGCTCACGGTCAAAGAAATTAGAGCTAGTAGGAACAACGTAAACAGAAAACGCTTTATTGGACGGTGTTCATCAGCAAACCGAAATTAGGCTTCATTTCTGGACCCGAAACAAACAGTCTAACTAGCGTGGTCTGATTACAGTCATCCAGTGGAATTCACACTGGTAGGGTGCCGATTTTATAGAGGTCTCAGCTAGCTCCTGTGTAGTCATCAGGGCACTGAGATCAAGACCGTACGATATTACGTCTTCGTGAGGGTTTGTTGACATGTATGCGCGCATTAGGTGTAGACAGTCTCACTATGGTCATCACACTCTTCACGGACTTGTGCATATCCAGTAAAATCTTAGCTGCGGCTGTTTTTACCCTGGGAATTATGACGAAAACGTAACCAAACTACCAGATTTTATCTCCATTCATAACAGTACCAATGAGCAATTTAATGACGCAAAATGCTCTGAAATATCCTTGAGACATGGTGCTTGACACCATTAGGGCGAGTGATCCTGTGCTACCCTATATTAAACCAGCAGATTTTTTATTACTGTGGATTACTTTGATGGTCTTTTATCCGTTCCGTACAATAAACGTCCTAGACTGCCTGTAGTTAGAAAGCCTGATAATTTACCAAAGGAACAATCTAACAAGTCAGCCTTTCTTTCTTCACATTACTTTTATAAACCTAGGTTTGCTTGTAGCACTCGCCTAATGGTTTTTGGGTGTTGGATTACATGTGAGTCAGACTTTTGTAGGAGACTGGACAAGTGATAAACTTGTGTTTGAAGTGAAGCCTTTTGGAACTTCCCGTCACTTACACACCAACACAATTTTTAAAAGTTAGCAGTCAACACTGGTGCGCCTCACTGGATAACTTTTCGGTACGAAAGGGCCTCAATATTTTCAATCTCATTCACTACAACCACGTTTCAGAAAACAACTTAGAAAGTATGATTACTTCTCGTGACCAAATGGCGTGCATCGTGCAAGGTCTTTTCTGAGATTACCTGTGAGAAATAAGTCGTTGTACATTTATAAAAATGTTTCTAGAAACTATCTATCACAAGACATCTCGTTCTTCCAAACGACGCATCAAGACAGCCACGGAACAATGAGTGGCAGGTGTTATTATCTCTCGCTCTTGTACCTCTTCCCACATACTTACCAAAAAGTCTTTTTCACAAACACTCATTTTCAATTATCCCCTTCAGGCTTTTATATGTACACAATATGTGTGCCAGTCATAGCGGAAAGATAAACAGCTAGTTAAGTAAAACTTTAGGGAGTTTCAAAGTCTACTACAGTAAAACGACAGTTGAGACGGGTGCGAAAATTAAGCACATTTATGCATCGTCCATTGCGCTTGTCAACCACTACCGGCACATGCCAGATTAGGCTTTGAAAAGTTTCGGAATAATTAATCTTACGACTTATTCTGATTTTCGCATCCGGATCAACTTGTCGTATATGACTGTGAACAGTTAATTGGGCTTACCAGGCTAGTTGTTATAGACGTTTGATAAGCAGGACCGGCCGTACTCTTATCTATTGTCGATTCCATACAATCCACATGAACATTTGTGAATAAACCACAATCGGTTTGTAGTGAAGTTCATCCACTGTCCGTTGTAGTTGCCAACTGTCTCAACTGTTTGCTCCATTTATCCATAGAACTCATCATCATCATTCACAGTTTTGAGCCGTACTCGTGAGTACAGTGGCTAGGGTCACAGTTCGCCCTGACAATGGTCCACAAAGCTACACAGTAATAAATAAGTACGAACTGATACTGAGGAAGAAGAAGAAACATTTAAAAAAGCAACCGAGTTTCACGAAAAATGAGTCAACAACCTTGTAGACACAGGCTTGCCACTGACTGCAACACAACGCCACGTTAGACAGTGTTTCCAGTCTGTGAGGCGGCTGATAGCGGACTCTCCAACTAGCTGTGTGAATGTAACTAACCTGAAGCAAAGATACTGTTGTTTGACAGCTTCATTTTTGTACATGTTCATCTCGGGTTTCTCACTGCTTTTGGGGTGTGGCTTGCAACATCGGATGACAGTATGATTTCAAGACTTGGACAATACTGTTAGCTTCCAATTACACAGGTTAAGGCTAGCCCTAGACGCAAGACTTTCATAAGTTTATCCATAGTGTGTGCTTACGCTCCTACTGACTGCAGTGACGTCGGCGTCAAGGACGCGTTTTACTCTGATCTGGTCGCTCTTTTGTCGGTACGTGGTTATAATATAGTCGCTCTGTGCGAAGATAAGAACTCCCAGGTCAGCCGCATTTGTAAGACCCAGTCTCATCTAGGTGACAGGTTTGGAATAGCATCACATCTCTCGGATTATGGGAGGCGACTGTTACAGCTGTGTGCTGGGCATAAACTATTTTTGGCCGGCATTAATGTTAAGCATTGTGCGTGTCATTGCTGTACTTGGTGTCCACCTTCTCCGAATCAGGCCTGGTCTCGGTTAAACCACATAAGTGTTAGCTTCAGGTGGCGTGGTTCGATTCAGGACTGTCGTTTGTAATGGACCACACCCTGGGATTCGGACTATGCGTTAGTACGTTGTCTCTTTGTTCTTACTTCTGCTAAGTAACGAATAGTTGTTGAGAAATTGGCCTTATCATCGGTGAAGCATGAGTACCAGATCAGCTTAGAAAGCTGCCTTAGCAGTTCTCATTCCGAAGATCTTAATAGCTGGTGGTCCGAGATCTCACGGACAATTTATGAAGCCGGTACTTTAACATGCGGCACAGGGGTACATTGGATAAACTAATATTGGGTCTCAAAGAAATCCCTGAATATATTACACGCCAGACGGAAATGTCCTCCTGGTAGTTCACATAACAAGTTAAGGAAATATATCAGTAGGAGGCTGAAACGTAGTCTAAAGGCTGATCGTGAGGCTTGGTTGGTGGAAGAAGTTAGGAAAATGGGAACCGTTTTAGCTTCAGGGAAATTGTTAAGTTGATCCGTGCCACTGGCCCCAAGCAACCATCTGTCAGTCAAGCTATCAGCAAGGCAGATGGCACACTCATCTGTAATAAGTCCAGAAGATCAGGGCGCTGGGCGGAACACTTTGAGGGTCAATTTAGCTGACCTACTGGTTCTACCATGCTGCCGCCACAAACTTGTGACGTAGCGCCTTGGTCCGTAAATTTGTAACAACCCACTAAGACTGAGTTCTGCAGTTGTATCTCCAATCTCAAACGTAATAGGGCTGCTGATCCAGATGATCTCGTGCCGGCACTTTTCAAAGAAGGTGGGGACGCATTTGTAGAGGCCTAGACTCAATTGCTTCAATTTGTGTGCACGATGGAGACCATCCCTCCGTGTCGGGGTCATTCGATAATAGTCCCTATATTCAAGAAAGGTATCAGGGGTCTTGACAGAAGCCACAGTGGAATTAGTTTGACCCTAGTCATTTCAAGGGTTCTGGCATCCATTATACTTCGCTGACTCACTGCAGTTTGCGAAGTAGACATCAAGGAAGGACAGGCGGGGTACCACCCTGGGCGGGATTGTCTAGATCACATCTTACTCTCTGTCAAATTCTGCAACAGCCTCATATATAACGCAGGCCAGTAATTGCCGTATCTATCGTCTATAAGGGTGCATTCGATTTGGTGGATCGATCCACACTTTTAAAGTCGTTCAAATGCAGCGATGTACCCACCAAGTATTTGAACATGCCGTCAACGCTCTATTCCCATACTTCAGCTAAAGTTAAGGTTTGTGGCCGACTATCTGACAGTTTCAACACCAGAAGTGGGATACGTTAAGACTGTCCTCTTTCGCCATGTTTATCCAATTTCTTCATAGATGAAATAATGGAGGACTGTCTGCGGCACTCAAATGATACCGACGTAGACGTCCTACCCCGTGGAAGACTGACTGATCTTGAATATGCTGATGACAAGATGTTGCTGTTTGACAACTTTCAAGCGGCACAAAACAACGCTGAACACAATTTCGCGTTCTGCTAAGTACTTCGGAATGCGCTTTGCAGCCACGAAATGCAAAGTGCTTCTGCAAAATTGCTGTGATTACGTAGATTTAATATTAGATAATGAAGTCATGGAAGTTGTTGACCAGTTTGTATATCTGAGAAGCTGCATCAGCGGCGGCGGCGGAGGTGTAGGAAGTGAAATAGAGGCGCGTATCTGTAAGGCTAGGGCGGTGTTTACTAATCTGAGGCATTTATGGCGACAGGGTGGTATCTGTCTGAAGCTTAAAGGTCGCGTATATCAGACAACAGTGAGGGCTTTATTACTTTACGGCAACGAAACATGGCCGCTCAAGGTAGAGGACGTGAACCGACTTCAGCTGTTTGACCACCAATGTTTGCCTTCAATCGCTCGTATCGGGTGGCACCAGCGAGTAAGAAACGAGGAGGTTAGGAAGTGGGTGTTTGGCATTGCTTGTCAAACGAGCTCTTTTATCCAGTCCTTACAGTTGCACAGACTTAGATGGTTATGTCATGTACTAAGGATGCTAGCTAATCGCTTGCCACACCGAGTACTGTTTGCCGACGCTTCGACCGATTGACGTAAGGTGCGAGGTGGACAGATGATGACCTGGCGTAGACAAATGAAGTCGTTTGCGAACAGGTTGGTCACTGTAGATCGGGCTGGTCTCCCAGGCTGGGCCCTCGCGACTCAGAGGCGATGATTGAAGACGTTAGGTGAGATGGCGGCTAACCGAGCTCGGTGGTGTGAATATTGTCGTTGTTTGGCCCAGTTGTCTGTAAAGTGAGCGCATTTAATGATGCGTGACAATGACGCCTTACTTTCACTTTCAGTTAGGTTTTTTGTTTGCAAGGTGTAGGCACCTTGATGTTGTATGTTTGAATATAGACGTAGCCATTTTTTGATAGTCAGGCTACTTCACGTTCCCCTCCTTTTTTCTTCTCTCTTCTTATACATTACTCGGTTTCTTTTCTCCTTTTTAGTTGTGTGGCAATTAAACACTGATTTATTGTTGTCTATAATGATGAGGACTGGACATTGTTGAGCGACTTTGTTTGGTGGTGGTCAGATATCAAGAGTATGGAAGTTTAAAATAGGATTAATATTTCGATGGTCAAAATTTGCAGCATTGCTGGCAGTGAAAAAACAACATTTTTAAACATAACGGTTTTATTTGTCAGATTACTGTTAGAACAATCTTACGTTACGGTTTCGAAACGTGTTCACAACAGTTTGAATATAACAAACGTATTGGGTCGATTGATGATAGCTGTTTCCAGTCCACCGCACACATCTTCAACGTGGTTGTCAATAGCATTGTCTAAAGACTCTTATATGTACAGATGGACGATTTCAATATTCAAAAGCAATTTAAACTGACAACTGGGTTGTATATGAAAGTCGGACCTCGTCCGTCTGCATTCACTTTCCCCAGATAATTTTTGAAAGTGGCCTTGGAAGATACCATTTATATAGATTGAACATCATCCTCAACTGATCGCAGCTGTCGCATTCCCATAGACTTTCCAGTAGGCCTTTTTCGAAAGAGGCCGACTGGAAAGTCTATGGAAATGCGACAGCTGCGATCAGTTGGGAGTGATGTTCAATCTACGTGAAAATCAAAATCCCCTACTTCTCATCAAGATACCATTTAGTTGAACTATATTCATAAGAGTTATGTCCCCGGATAGATTTGGACCACGTGAGTAAAATTACGTAAGACGTACTCTGCAGAGACATTCCGACCATCCTCTGTGATTACGGTACGCGGATTATGGCCAACTGGTATACATCAAATATAAAACACTGCGTTCCCTTGAGCCATTTCACCAGTAATGATAGAAGACATACGTCGTGAGATGTTAATATTTCGTTTATTCTCCTAAGTCACGAACGTAAAACATATATAGGATATGCAGATAGCAACAACAATAGAAACAATCAACGATTGGGTTTACACAAAAACAGGGACTGTTATCAGTTCCAGGGCAGACAAACTGCATGAGTCAACAGTTTATGCACACACAGGACCGGACGGCGAGTATTGATTACCATAGCTTCGGAGAAAGCAAGCAACTTCGGATTCTGATTACGCAACAACATTTGAAACGAATTGGCGGGGTCAACAACGTGACCTGTTTCCATGATGTGCTTTGCTATGGATGAAGTCGGATTCCGTCTCATTCGTTCTGTTGCCATTGCCTGTTGCGTCATGGCGCGCACCAACCACTTAGGCGTATGTTCAGCCATTCTTTGTCGTAGGCACCGATCTGTTCTACCGATATAGACGTCACCGCAACTGCAAATGAACTGATAGATTACATGTGAGACAGAACATTTCGGTAGGACACGATTGTGAATAAGCTGAGCGACATTCCTAGTCGTGAGTAGCAACCGTAATTCAGCCGCCGGGTATGTACGAGTTAGAGCAGACTGTAATTTTTGATTTACATCAATTGTAATATGATCGCCTTTGAAAGGAAGGTTCAAAAAGACCTGCTTCTCAGGGACCGTACTCACGGCAGTCTTGATCAGTCTTTTCTGGCGGTGAACATCGATTAACTTCTCAGGATATCCGTTCGCCAGTAACACCTTAATCTCTCCTCCTCTCCTTGCAAGCAGTCATCGGTGCATATCTCCCGGGCTCTATGAAACAGGGCTCTCACCAGACCTCGTTTACAAGTGATTGGTGCAAAAGAAGAAAACTGTAAATACTGACCGCTCCAAGTAGTCCTACGATGTAGTGAACGTTGTAGTGAACCATGCTGTCGTCTAGTGAGTAAAATGTTTAGAAAAGATAAACTATTGTTTGCTTCCTCTTCATGAGAAACAGAAAGATTAGGATGAGTAGAATTAAAAAGGTTTAAGAGTGTAGCAAAATGAATATTAGTGGTAAAAATCAAAATATCATCTACATATCGCTTGTACAGGCTGGTACCATCTATAGCATCAGATGGTTTTAATTCAATTATTCCTAAAAATATACCTGCAAGTGTTCGGCCCAATGGACTGTTTTTATGTAAACCCAATCGTTGATTGTTTCTATTGTTGTTGCTATCTGCATATCCTATATATTCCAATGTTTTACGCTGTTGACTAAAGAGAGTAAACGAAATGTTAACATCTCACGACGTATGTCTTCTATCATTACTGGTGACATATCAAATAACCGTAAAATAGGAGTGTCATCGAATGCAATGAGAATAGTACACAGTACCATTCACATTCGAATTGGTTTTCATGAGTTGAAAACAAACTAAAAAAAAATCAAATTTTATATTGTCCGAGTAAGGAACTAACGATGCGGATAATATCGATCTTACAGTGAGGCACACGAAAATAACCGGAAGCCAATAAGTAGCTTAAGAATAATCTTAAGACAAGGGAAATAAATAAACTTATGTAAACGGAATAACTAAAACATTCAAGTAATAATAACATGTTCACTGTATCACCCGTTCTTGTAAAATGACACTATGGTAATAATTTATCTCCGTAAGTCTGCTATCAAACGGCACTCTGTAAAATACTTCGTGTACGATAGTCCACCTTTGACTGTTCACACTCACATTACATCATCTGAACTGCAGCATCCGTCATACTGTTATTCACTCGAAAAGCTGTCATTGACGAGTTATTGATCAGTACCGTACATCGCATAGCAATCCGTAAAAATGTCGTATGATTGACAACACGCTAAATTATCTGCAGAAGCAAAGTCTTCTAATCATTTGAGGGTTTTTTACTTCCTGTTTAACAGACCAAATTTTACGATCGAGTAGGTTGTTATAACGAATATGTGTAACACTCTCTGTATGAAAAGTCTGCACTACGTCAAACTGAACCAGCTAGAAAGTAACCCACATGTCAACAAATATGACTGCCATCCAAACTCGTCTGCAGCCAAAGCAGACCAAGTGAGTAAGCAACGGAATATTCATCAAGGAACGTTTATTTCAAATCTAGCTCTGTAAACTCCTGCTTATTAATGCAGATGAAATTCATGATCTTTTAAAACAAACAACATTTGATTTAACGTAAACCTCTGCGCAGGTAGGAAATAATAAGCAATAGGATAATCATCTTTCGTTTCGTCTTTTGTCTCGTCCAAAACTAATGTGATTGATCCCAAGTAGTCATCTGACTCCGGGGGCCAGTTATTGATCCACGTCGCCTGCACGAGACAAGCGTGAGCAATTGATTGTTGCGATACCGTTGTGAGCCATAGATTTTCAATCTCACGGGCTTGACGAATGGTTCTGGTTGGTGTGTGGTCTGCAAAATGGCCGGTGCTTGCCGCTCGCTTGATTCCTTCTCTGATCAGAAAGAGTGACTGTAACATCACTCCGTTTCCATTTGTTGGCTTGCCCCAGATTATCTGTCGGGCAAATGAAATAACAAAATTTTCAATTGCATTATACGAAATATGCGTAGTATACCCACAACTGATCGCAGCTGTCGCATTACTCACAAGCAAAAGTGGTTGAGCGTTTGCACATGATGGTTCAGTCGTGCCTGATGTGAGATCAAAGGCACAGTGGTTAACGCGGTCGACCCTTGAAAGCAAGACTGCAGTTTTAATCCCGGCAGTGGCAAGCATATGCACTACTGACGAGCTGCTCTAATGAGAACGAAACTCCAGTCTAGTGCTTCTGTTGTTTGAAAGGTGCCGATTGGTTTTCAGTAAACGTGCGGTATTGAGTATGTATCCACACAGTTATTTTTTGAAATTGTCACCCGATTCGGTCAAGACCTGAGATTTTGGCAGTGCGTTTTTATTTAAGCATCTACCAGTCACAAAGTGATCAACTTCCGATTCCGTATTCAAGTCTTAGAGAATAGCTCCTAACCGTTCGTCTGTGTTTGTGAGAGATTGGCTACTAGAAGTTGGTTTAGATTATAGCAGAAATTTAGATGCAAGATTTTCTCTAAGCTGTCTGTTATACGCACAGAACTGACCTATTTTGGGCAACTGTTTTGTGCATGGTGTTTTATATTTAGTGACCGGTTTATCGTATGCTATAGGAATGCTTCAGTGAGTTTGTGTTGACCGCAGTGGTTTGGATATCAGGAAACTTTTGCTTTGTCAAGTGTTGCTCACCTGGGAATCTCGTGACTACAAAACATGACAAGGTCATCAAAACATATCATTTTAAGGTCTTAACACGAAGATTGTTTGCTTTCTTATCAATATGTGTTCATATGGATTTTTGTTGTTTTTTGAGACGAGTACATTGCCAAAAAACATAGACATACTCGCTGTTTTGCTCGACATTTCTACTTTCCCAAGTTTCGCAAACCAATAATCAGTGAAGGCACAGAAGTGTTGAAGAAAAATACTGCTCATACAACATCGTATCAAATGATTTTGCCATAACTAGAAAATATTCTAATATCCAATTTTCATTTCAAGCGAAACACAGACTTATCATTTTATTTTCAGAAAATGAGATAGAGAAAACAACCTCTGTGTTTGTCACATCTTCGCATATGATCCAATGTGAAGAGTAATTCCAATAAGTTACCCTAAACTGTTTTGGTCACTCCGTTGTTAAAACGTCATCCTCATGCATGGGACGTCCGTCTTCATAATCGAAGTATTTCATAATCCTCTATTCGTCCTCATTAGAACGTAGGTAAGGGTCTCATTTTGGCGACGGTTTTATGGTTACCTGATGTCTTTACAACCACACTATGTTACAGTCTTCGAAATGCTTTAAAACACTGTTTTGTCGAATCATTACTAGGTAATTCTTGATACCAATCGGTAATGGTAACTGACAAGAGTGTAAGTTCACTCCTGTCTGATTTACAGTTACTCTTCAAACTCGTCTACGTGATTTCTAATAATATTCTTGGATAAATGTTTAATACGGGTAATATTGTACGTTCTTCGAACCATCTGGTTCCGTTCAAAAATATCGCTTCCTAAGACCGGTATAATTTACCAACAACTCGTTGAGATTTATCATAGTAACACTTGTGTAAATTTTCCTATTTTTGAAAAAGGCCGGCACACTTTAGATGGTCACACCGTTCACGTCCAACTTCGGTTCCCAATTTGAGAGTAACTACATGCGGTTACAATCAGTTCTTTTTTGGCTCCATCGCTTCTTTGTGTCGTCCTCTTTTCACTAGGCGTTTTACCCGACTTTAATTTCAATCAGCCTTCCCTTATGGTTCATTAATTCCGATTGTGTGTCTACTAAACTAAATCAGCTGGCAGGTGACTAATTAGTGTTGTGTTTAGTGTTATGTTAGGTGTTGTATGGTGCTGCGACCGGTGTGATTGTCATTTTGTTGTTCGTTTCGAGATGGTAAATCACCAGTTCACCCATAGAGACTCATTAACGAATTGACACTAAATATGTTTTGAGTCAGTAAGACAACTAACTATCACACATCTGATGTAAATATCTGCTAGAGATCCAGTCATCCGACAAACTGTTCGCTGTCCTTTACAAAAGCATGGCACATGTTAGCCCATTATCTTCTCTTTTGCCCAGTTTTATTGATGTACTATACCCTGATGAGTCTATCTAACTGAGCAACTAATTATTTTGTTCTCCTACTCCTGTATAAAATCCACTAATATGTACGTCTAATTTAAAACACCTGTCCCACATTCTTAGTACATATCTGTTTACCTAGTTTAGGTCTCGCCACTTTGAATCTCTCTGGATTTTAAGTTCGAGAGACAGGTGCTCCGTGTTCACACCAGCCTATTGTCTGGTGGATTGGGATTGACAGAGGCGTTTACTGATACTGAGTTTATTCTGACAAGGTGAACAATTTTAGTCAGTCGGCAGCATGTACGTCAATCTTCACTAGATTCGACCACTGGGACGGAGATTGATGGTACCACGTACGTTTGAGTGTGACAGCCAAAATTTCATTTAGCAACTGGGGACGTTCTGTGCTCGTCTATATCAACAAAGTATCTGCTAGTTGCACGCCAACATGAAATTTATTATGCCCAAAACACCTTGTGACATAGATATGACTTACTTTAGCTACTAACTGTTGATTCACAACAGTTCGGCTTGTTGAGCAACTTAACGAAAGCACCCAACTCTTTAAAGACCACAAATAGTTAAAAATCTCCGCAGGGATTCGGAAGGGCCACAAGCGAGTCTTTGATGCCCATTTCTGTAACCAGGTGTGCAACACATCCGTCACATGAACCAAACGATGAAAGTCTCCGCACACAGAAGCGAAGTCCTTGGTTTTTGGTCGTGACGACCTCAACGGGTGCATAATAGTTGAACAAGATTGGATGAATGCCGATCGTAGCATGCCAACAAAAGAGATTAACTCTTCTAACGTGTCATCACGTGCAAGCAGGCGATCAAAATCCATTTCCACTTGCCTGACACAAGAATGAAGAGGAACAATCTCACAGTAATTCAAGTTGTATTACCTTGCACATAAATAAGAGCAGGAAAATACAACACAACGCTCTTTTGGTGACAGATAACTGACAAATGAACACATCACTTCTCAGCAAGTTTAGTTGGTTAACTATAGTCCATCTCGGAGAACTTGTACTATACACTGTCACATATAATGCTCACTTAACAGATAACCTGGGAGAAGAACTGTTTATCAGCCAGGCTGCTTACTGGTTTTGCCCATATGACAATCTATGGAACCAAAGTTAACATCTGTAGTCCCAATGGTTTTGAAATGAAGTTGTCGCATTAGAGATGGTGAAAAAGAAACTATGAACCATAATTGCCCTAATAAGTTGGCATGCTACTGGATTTGTGACTAAAATGAAAGTGATGTCCTAAGCTGGAATATATCAACTGACCATTTACCATCGTTGTCCTCATAGACAACTATACACCAGTGGTTCGCACAAATGTCTACATACCGTAAAACCATAGAGGGAAAGACAAGGGATTTGTAGAAAATGAAAGTAGGGCAAGGCAGGAGACTTGCTAAAAAAACAATTCAGAAAGTCAGACACATAACGCTAAGGTGCCTACATCTTACAAACAAACAACCGAGCTATAAATGAAAGGAGGGTATCACCAGCAAGCTTCCTCCAAAATTCCCTGCACCGCATTATTAGGCGCACTTACTTCTCAGACAATCTAGCCGAGCAATGTTAACATGTGTGCTACTGGGCCCAATTAAGTGACATCTCTCTTACAGATACTGTGAGTAGCGGGGGCCCAAGTCCGGGCAGAAAGTCCGACCCACCATGACCAACTCTTTGGTGAATGAACATATTGCTCTATGCAGTCATTATGTTTCTGCCTCGTGATCGATCTCACTTTCATAAATGTGTGGACAGTATGCCTCTTTGTCGTGTCTGAGGGAACCTCGAATCAGGGTAGACAGTGAAACTGCGGGTACGTGAGTGCACTACACTGGACACCTCAAGTATACTATAGCATTACAGTGAGAGGCGACTTTGATAATTACGGGTGCAGTTATATGATAACTTCACACACGTGATAGGTACTTAGATAGGCTATTAGGCAGCAAATATTCGGGATCAGTTTCAGTGGGTCAGTCGCAATCCATACAGATTGTCTCACCAAGCAATACGGGCTATTGACGGGATTGGGACGTACAAACTACGTCCTAGTATCCACATGCAAGTTCGCTAGAAAACGTGTCCGTATATTTTTTCTAGTTCGGGTTTGGATGTTTATTGAAGAAAAAACATTACAAAAATAAGTCTCCGGTTAATTACGACTGCTTCATAATGAAGGGTCTGGATCGCCAAAAACATTGCAAATCTAATACCCAAGTACGCCCTGTGGTATAATTACATGGCCATCTGAAATTTTGAAGTTAATTTCATTACAGTAAACAACAGTTTCCATATTTAATTACCAATCCATTGATGTTATCATCCGCGATGGCAATGAAATTGATTAGAAAGGTGTGCTGTGAAACTGAACGCCAAACAACTACAGACCTATCAGTGTGGCCACATCATCTTGTAACCTTGAGCAAAGCAGACATGATTTCTCAGACATACTAGAGTTAGAAAAACAGACGTGATTTGAGTATACTCCATCTAGAAAAGTGCACACTGCTGTATATTGAATCAGCTCTGGTAGACTGATAATGATTGTTGGCTGAACAGTCTTCAGGCTAAGACAACTGCTAAACATTTGCGCCTTCAATGTCCGCACTCTCCGACAAGTCGGTCAGCAGACTGCTCTGGCAAGTACTCTCTCAAATCTGGGTATTGATTTATGCTGTGTGTCGAAGACGCGAGTCTACGATTCTAGTACGGTTATCCATTTGGGCTCACTTCTACATAACTGTTGATTTAAATGCTTCTCTTTCAGGGTTTTCGGCGACGAAGCTGAATCTCACGGACAAGCTGGAGTGGGAATCGCACTGAGTTCCAGAGCAGAGCAATGTTTGCGCGATTGGATCCCAGTGAACAGTCGCCTGTGCACTGTCAGACTCAATACGTCGGTTAAAGTCTGTGGACGCAAATCAGAAAGACGTTGTATATTCATTATATCGGCGTGCGCTCCAACGGACAGCAGTTCGGATGCCACCAAAGATGCGTTCTATGAAGCCCTCGTTGACCTTCTGAAGCAAACTAAACACTCAGACATCATCATACTAGCAGGTGATTTTAATGCGCAGCCTGGTCGTCTTTCTTCGGATGAGAAGCTGCTGAGAGGTGTGTTTGGTGTTCGGGCACAACGCACCGACAATTGTGAAAGACTGCTGCAGCTGTGCGCACCCTACGGCCTCTATATTTCGAGCACCGCATTTCAACGCAAGAAGGAGCACTGTGTTACTTGGAGACCTCCCCGTGCTTCTCTGCTGTGGACACAATTGGATCATACAGTAGCCAGTTACAGGCGACGCCACTCTGTTACGAACTGTCGTGCCTTTTGGAGCAACCACCTGGACTCGGATCATGCTGTTGTGCGTGCCCGTTTTATTTTGCTATTTGTCTAGAGGAACTACGCTCGTAAATGCAAGGTACTTAACTGGCATTCGAGGGATGGGAATGTGAAGAACGCTTACCAAAAGGCGT
>LUCH01002210.1:0-34425 GCA_013368495.1 Paragonimus heterotremus | reverse complement strand
TGTATGGAATGCGCTGCGCACCTTCAAAGTGCAAAGTGTTGCTTCAAGACTGGGACACTTCAACTCCTACTTTCTTTATTGCAGATAATTCGTTTGAGACCGTGAACAGTTTCACATACTTGGTAGCACTATCTCGTCAGCCTGTAATATTGCTGATGAGATATCAGCGAGGATTGCGAAGGCACGAGTTGCCTTTGCCAGACTGCGTCATTTATGGCGTCGGAAAGACGTTAGATTGTCGCTGAAAAGAAGAATACCTAATGATTGTGTGCGGTTTGGTTTGGTCCGTGGTTAAGAAACACGACTTGTTCACGACGAAGATATCAACAGACTTACTATGTTTATCCATCGTCGTCTGCATCACATCGAGTTGAGTGATTGCATGAGCAATGTGGCCGTTCGCCGGCGTGTATTCCAGAACGCTCGGGATGCGCGATCAATTGGTCATTTAATTACGGTGCATAGCTTACGATGGTAAGGTCACGTACTCTGTATGTCATCTGATCGTTTACCATACTGGGCATTATTTACCGAGGTGAAACCGCGTGGTGGTCAAGCAACAACGTGGTCACGAAATATGAAGAACTTGACTGTTCCATTGAGTAAAGTGGTTAGGTGTCGTCTGCCTGGATATGGTCCTCGTGATCACTCAAACCACTGGTTAGAGACGCTATCAGAGACGGCGATGTGTTGCAGCTAATGGCGTACCTGTATCCATACCATTTCTAGTTCACCCCCTTAGACTTATTTTATTAGTTTCCAATAGCGTTTTCTTCTAGGATATTCCACGTCACTGTTGAAATAAGCGGCAGTCCAGGTAGCAGTACCTTTTGGTCAGGTTCATGACTGTTATAATGATGATTATGATGATGGTGATGTGTTCAGTTTTTTAGGAGGCCTATCTCCAAGGGTTACTAAACGTAAAAGTGTTTTTTTTTAACAAAAAAACGAGACCAACTTCCAATCAGTGTTACAGAGCTTTTGAGATTGAGACTACCCTTGTGTTGAGGGTTTCCACAAGAACTGCCCAAACACTTCACTCACATATTTGGTCGGGTGATTACAAGATGGTGAAATAAAGTCTCCGTTTTGATCAACTTATGTTATTCCCGAGTAGTCATGGATTTCTTTGACTTAATATGAACATTACTCAATTTTGACCCAAGATTTAAATTCTCGTAGAGCTTTTTTTGAAAAGAACGATAACATGGAATGCTGCTTTTTCAAAACTCCTCCATAGTGTATATTCTTATACGGACGGGGATTTGAACTCCAGCCATGTTCGCAAGCGGCAATCTTGTCGCATAGTACAGTACAAACGATTTATCGTATCTTTACACTGAGTAAGGCAGGTTGTCCGATTACATTATTAGAAGGTACAGTATCTGTCCTGATAACCTCTACCTTAACTCAGTGATTAGGACATCTAGCTCAAATTAAAATCTGTGGCTAAATTTGATGTGTCCAACATTACCCTGAATAAGTAATCCAGAATTCTATCGATTTAATTTGTGCTTCTATTCTAGGGCGGCCGGCCAAATGTCCAATGTGTCTTCGAAAGATTCCGTCCGTTATGATCAGTTTAAAATTGTTAATGTCTCGCTTCTCATGGAGACACACATGACAGTTTACAATGTCTAGCAACGAGTGGAAATTTCATCTAAACTGTTCTACTGCATGTGGTTTTTGTCGATAGGAGCTTAGAAATTGAATGATATGTAGTAGTCAGGAACGTACGATGGAACATTCTTGATAAGTTGGCAACGCATTGAACCTGTCCTGGTTGGTCGATAATGCAAAATTAATACACAGTCATCTTTGTTTAATACAAACAGACAATCAACATAGTTCAGACCGTTTACGTAGTCAACGCATAGTAGTAGTGCGACTATGATGAGGCAGTTTTTTGCCTTCACACATAAAACTGAGCCTACTGGTTATCACTGGACGATTTCGGAGGTCGAAATATCTTGCCTGTGATTTTTTGTGTAGTCCGCCCTGAAAGATTTACTACAACAAATGGAACGACTACCATAGCTGTCTTGGCAAATTATGTGCAAAGGCTAGCAACTGGCTCCTAATACAAAACAGGATTTAGGACAAGAAAAATGCACGCTTTCACCAGGTTTTTCTGTGATAATAATTGAGCTGATTTTAAAACTTCCCCCAAGTCTGATAAGCGAAAAACGGAAAAATAAATTTCACTCAGTTAGAAGGCGAAATAACGCGCCTTTCCTTTTACAAAAACATCCTATTCCCACTTGAATACTATACCTGGCTCCCTGCTATGTGGCTTCACCCAATCTACTTGCGCGAAGACAGGAAGAACAAGACTGCGAAGAACACGCTGTACTGCTATCTTCCAGTTCGACAAATGAATGAAATGTATGTAAATATATGGCATGATGTAGTGGTCAAATATGGCCATTTACTCGTTGAACCACTGTCCGCTTGTTGAGGCCACTTCGCGACCAAGTGGGGCCAATTCCATAGCCGATGCGCTTTGATTGGTTCTTCGGGCTAGCATGACACCCACGCTCACTTCCACGCCTCCTCCTAGTTGGCCTGACTTGCACATCTGTGCTTTGCTGGTGACTGATTTCGTCAGCCGTCACCGATGTCCTGATTAGATTAATTTGATGAATTCGCCTCCTAACACAAAGAGCTCTATCGTTGTGTAAAGTGAGCGAAGTTTTGCGTCTCATGAATTCTTCAACTGACAGGTGTGACAGTTAGTAATAAATGTAGCGAAAAGGCGTTCAATAAGAAACACAATCTTCAATGTCCCACTTGCTGGTTCTCATGCTACGCGCGCGCTCACATTTTTGAATCACCATTCCGGTACACAACACCCTACCCGGTTTCCCTTCACACGTCATGTGCACTTCTATCCGGTTTGTGTGTGTGTGTGTAACCGGCTCTTTCTGTCAGGAGTTTTCCATCTGTCATTTGTCGCCTGTTGGTCCGATCTCGTTGGGCGATTGCCTGTCCCGTTGCTCGTGTTGTCCGCAATCTATCTACTGTGGGCTTGGATCGCTTTTCACGACCGTGTCGATATATTCTTCCGAGTGCTGGAATAGTCGCGCTCCCGATCTGGTCGTCCATCCTATTTTGTTTGCCATGTCTCGCCCGTTGGTCCCGTCTCGTTGAGTCATGGCTCATCCGTTCGTCTATGCTGTCACCGGTCCGCTCCCTGAGGGCTTTTAGGCGTATCTCCTCCCGCGTTGAAGCATTTCTCCAAGTGTTGGAATACTTGCCCCCCCCCCGGTGTGGTAATCCAGTAAAATAAAGAGAAATTTAAATTGGGCTACCTTACTGTATGGTAGTTGTATCAACGTAGTTCCACAAAGGGGATGACGTAAGTCGATAGAAAAATGAAGATTAGCGATTACTGATGAGATCTGGGATACAGTCAGGGGGTTCCTAATGACCTTAAATGAGAATAAGGCCAGGTGTATTGAGCTGCACCCGATTCCGCTTTGGAGTACCGTGTGGAAGTTTTTAACAGGAATAGAAAACGTGGCTTCCGCTAGCTGATTCTTAGGGAAACTCTTTCAGACTAAAAAGAATTTTTTCTAGTAACTGTTTTTCCAGTCTTCCCCAGTAAATGTCCAGAAGTACAAACTGTCTTGTTCCTTTCGTAAGATTCTGATGTATATTAGGTGTCAGCGCATTAACTCCGTAAATAGGTGTCCTGCATTGTGACGGAACACTCATGCCGGTATAGAACGAAATGATCTTTAATTCTGTCTCGGTTGTTTCAAAAACATGACTGACATTTGTGAACAAAAGGTTATTAATGGCAGTATAGCAATGTGTTCAACGACTATCTGAAGATTCTGAAATAACGTTGGTGGGAAGGAGCTCTTACTGGAACAAAATCCGTGCATTGAACTTTCTGCTCAACATATTAAGACAGTGGAAGAACACCTCTGTGTTCATTGTTGATTGTGTTCATATTTTTTGGCTTCAAGCCAAGACGAATATGGTGTGGGTAGTTTTGGTATTCTGTAACAGTGACACTGATTGCACGTACGTATCGAAGTGTTTTGAATCGCAGCGAATGATGGCCATTTCCGCTGGACAAGCTGCGGTTACACTAACATATTCCTCTTGTACACATGTTTTAGGGAGAACACACTTTGCCAGTGTACAATTTTACTGATTCATTTTGGCATTCCTGTCAGACTGTAGGTTAGTTATAGCTTATTGTAACCATAGACTGGTATAGCCTTCACATATTAACCTCTGTACTGATCAATATTAGACAGAATCACGTAGCTGGGGGTTCACGAATTATATCAAGAGCTGCTGTCAAAAGTGGTGACACACGAAAGTCCTGCACAGATTCCGCCTCCCAGCAGACTGAATAGATGACAGTGTCTATCACATGCTTGGGTATGTTCAGCAAAATTTTTCTGATGTTAATATAAACTATTCTGCATTATTGCCAAAAATGGAACGTATCGTGCTGAAGTCAGCAGTGGTTGCTAATAGTTTTCTGAGGTTCCATTGTCTTGACTATTTGTTAGGTGGTTGTTATGACCATCTTCGTTGTTCCATACTCAATCCCACAGTTGTCAATTGGATTGTCATTCACCCCGAAAAAAAGCGATGTCGGTCCTGTCAACTTTATTCCGATTATCAAAGTGAGCTAGCCTGAAATTCATCAGAACATAAGTTCTACTCAAGTTGTATCGATTGGGGTATCCAAGTAGCACTAAAAACAGACACTGTGAAATTGTCGTTACGAAGTAGAGGCCGTGAATTAGACCGAACAGATACACTCTCATCATTCACACAAAATGTAGTTACATGTATCCAAAGATTGAACTTTACTATTCATTATCAACTGGACTATAGTAATTCCAGACGGTGCGTCAGTTAGTGTCATTCCAGATAGATAAACAGCTTATCCTAAAGAGGCAAAATTTCGAGTTAACATGTCTTAACATTACTTACGCCCGTCATCCAAATACTTCAAACCGCCGAATTGTATGCATCTTGTAACTATGTGAATTTTATTGCCTCCGGTGAAAAAGACATTTAAAATAAATAAATTTGATAACGTATCATCATTTGTTCATGGGATAGAATAAATGTATCAAAAGCAGACGCACTACTCACGAGCATTTCAATTCGATTTTCTTTTGAAGTTCCACCAGTTCATTTGAGTCCCCACGAAACGAAGCAGCTCGTTGCGTTTGATGGTTCAATAGTCGGCTAAAAAGTAACAGTCAAGTCAATTGTAAAAATAACCGAGACTAATCTAATGACCACTTGGATTGTTATGATGCAACTGGATGTTGAGTATTTTGAACATCTTTCACGTTTACTCGCGGCGTTCGCGTTTACATCAACATTTTGGTTAATTCATTTCGAACAGAATATCAACAAATTCTAGGTTCGTTCTTCTTGAAGTTTACTTGCAAGTAATGCCTTCCTGATTAAAGTACTAATCGGTTGACATTATGAGGATGGTTACATTACTTCCTCGCGTTCTTTTGATAACCGAGCAATATGGATGGTAATCCATGTCGATTATCGTTGGATGCTCACTGGCACTGTTTCAAACCTTTCAAGTGTGAGGTCAATGAAGGTAGCAGCATACACACAGTAGAATAGAAGATCACCCAGCGTTGACCTGGACCGGATTATGTGCAAATTAGCTGGCCTTGTAAAATAATCATTAGCAGTAATTCCGAGCACGCACCCAATACCGTGCATGCGCACACAAACTCAACTACGTGGCCGATATATCGAAAAAGAGGAAGTGGGGCTCGTACATCAGGCCAGACAGCTCTCTAAAGGTGACGGCAACAACCAAAGACAATCGATGTTACACGATGCACATTCCGTTCGTGGTATGGGTAACCAGGTCGTCCACAAAGTGTGATCACGCAACGCACTGGGTTAAGTCAACTGGCTCATTTTACGACAAGAATTCTCCAAATGTAATAATGTGAAAGGGTTCGCGGTTAAAATCAACTGTATGTGGATGATGCTAACAACTGCCTCGTTTATTTTTCGTATGGTCTTGCTATCATCACTGTTCGGGAACAAGGTCCACTGATGAAACAATTCATCAGTTTGTCACAGTGTAAAATTTGTCTCTCAGCCTTTTCTGTGGTTATGGTGGATGCTCGCTGGTTCGCTGGTCAATCACAAAACGGTTGATCGATTTCAGCAAACGATAAAACAAATGCAACACTTAAGGAAAGTGAGCAGTTTGTAGACGTAAACTTAAGCACAGCAGAATTAAATGATATCAAAATCTGCTGAGTAGCGACCACTTATGTAAACGACCTACTCTTCAGTGTGTATGATTAGTCACATGCACTCACATAAAAAATGTAATTGACTACACCAACTGCACATAAACAGTAGCCCTAAGCCAACTAGTCAAGAGTTAATCGAGAAAGTCTGCAAGGGCAGTAGTTTTCCATCTAACATCCATTTTATACAGTTCTTTGAGAACAGTTTCACTTGAAACGACATTTACAGATTGCAGGAAAAACGTTTGTCAACATTCTGGAGACCAGTCGACTACATTCTTAATAAATTTTATGACCTCAATTCGGTTTTTGAACTGCTCAAGCTTAGTGAAATGGCACTTACTGAACGCAACTCACCAGAAGTCTTCACGTTCTTGCCACCGGATCACTGACTGCAACAGCTGAGGTCCCATAAGTGGTTGTAACCAAAGTTCGTCAGCTGTTCCCATGGTGTGTTCCATGAGCACCGATGTACTTCTGTCACTAGTTCCATGTGTCTCAACTTGAACTTTATCATTCGGAGTGAACTAGTAAGAACCGGAACAAGGTGACAGTTTTCACTTAGGCACTGATCACATCACATGCAGTGTGTGACCGGATATTGATGGAGAACACAGGTCCACCGTGACCTACATTGATAGAATTACTATGAACAATCTGGTTTTAAAAAAAAACATCCGAAAGCACAGTACATTTTAGGTCAAAAGCAGAAAGTGACGATCCATGGGACGTCCTCTATTCATGTGATCACAAAACGACCGCCAAGGCCACAGATGCATGCGTTGACAGCTGCTTAAGGTCAAGCTGTACCTGTAGCACACTAGTCGATCAATAAAATGGTTGGTTTCCACTTTGTATAATGTGGATTAACAATTCATTTGCTGGCACCGATAAAAGTAGACTGGATAGTCCACATTAAGACAACGAGATAATATGGTGACAAATGTGTATGTTGTAAGTTAAAATTGATTGTGACTGTTTCACGAAGAATTAGTGTAAGATCATTCTGCAAGTCTGATACAGAGACACAAGCGGAAAATCAGTGACAATTGTACTTTCACGGTTCCCATCATTAACAGCAGCAGCCTTACATTTCTGATTGGCACGGGTGGCTAACTAAGAAACAACCTTGAGATCAATGTTAAAACAAAGCGGACAAATCAACCTGGTTTCTCTACACAAACTAAACTGAGACGAACAACAGATCATGGAATTGTAACTGAACGCAATAAGATACATGAAAAAAACTCTGTTTCTTTGCGGTTTTTGTTCCGCTTTGAGACTTATAAGTGACTTATTATCATTATCACCATCGGTCATCTACCTCAAATCTCACAACGGTCAGCTGAGGCATGAGCGAGGAATTTTCGGTCTGAATAACCAATAATGGACGTTTTCGGTACATAGCCAACTGTTATAGATTGTAGACTTTCAAATACTAGACAAATAAGTAAATCTGGCGTGCCTTAAGGAAAAACCGTCTCTGAACCTTATCGTTGCATACTTGTTGTTACCACCCGACTTCATCACCTGAACAGAGACATCAATTTTCGAATAAGTGAAGACGATTGACATCTTTATTGAGCTTTCTCATTTGTCAGCAGTCAATGAACATCCAAACCATTGTCGACATTTGTATGAAGGACTCCAAAACTTGGGAGAGCAATCTCACTGTCGCCTGGGAAATTACACCTAATTGAAAATCATCTAATTTTTGTACATATGGACAGATTTGTCATTTTTTGTGTTCTTGTTACTACTGACATCACTTCATACGCAAACGAACAAGTCAACAAACTCACTGACCTCGTGACCCGACTTTCGAACTGCGTATGATCCCGGTAGTCTTAGAGAGAAAAGTCGCATATTTTAGTTCCAAAGCGTACCCTGAAATAGCTAGTAAAACGAGCACTAGTCTTTAACGTGCTGTGCTGTCCACGTCGGTGCACTGGATTTCGAAGACAGTTTTTTATCACTTAGTCCATGATGAAACAAAAAGACAGCACTGGGAAAGTTTGATTGATTCATGATTTGACAAGAGGCTAACCTGCCAACCGTCGAATGATGGGGCCTGTGAACCACAACACACAACTTCTAACGGTCAAGGTTATCTCTGATAATTTGATGGATACCATTAGAAGGGATATATGCTACTAACCGTCTAACTAAGACTATGTGATGTATAGAACTCACAGTTAGTTTAATAAGTACATCTGAGAAAAACTAATAGTCTACTAACAGTGCTAAGATCGACTATGCTTGCAATTTTATGTTCACTGCAGATTAAAACCGATTTCATGAATCGTGTTTATCTGCTCAATAGCTTACGCATGTAAAGTCGATAAAAAGATGTGTGAAAAATGAATTGAGGTTCGTGTCTTCTTTAAATCGTGTTTCTTTTTGTAGGGTTTCACACTAATAGCCTAAAACCTCCCTCAGTCCTATTGTAAATTGTTGAAGGCAATCCAATTGCTGTCGTTAATACAGGCAAAGTATCGGGCCTGAGCTAATGATGACATCAATCAGACGAATAGATGGATACATTTCTGATTATATCTCAAGATTAAATCCAACTAGATCAGTCTATCAAAAAGACTATTTCCAACGATGCGTTGGCTGTTGCGAACGCACTAAATTTCTCTTGAATTCGCATGTTACAGAATAATGTTGAAGTAGAAGGCTGTAAGAAAAGAAACTGACGGTAATGTAGAAGAGGCTGTTCAAAATAAGGTTCCTACCAGGACGTCTACTGAAAAGTACGCAAACTTTGATCTTACGGCATTTTACTAACAGGATGTTGTAGGGCATTGCTTGCATGACAGAAATACACATTTGGATCAAGGCGTACAAATCCTGGCGGTGAGATAATCTAAGAGAGGGACATCTGACCGAATTGAATGTAAGATTTTTCCATGCACCTCCCGACAAGAACATTGCTTCCTATTGGTTTTTTGGATGAAGTAAAGCACGATCAGCAGCAGAGTGGTCTTCCCTACATCAAACTGTCAGATTTTCTGTTTCTAGTTGTCAAACTGTTAACTCATGAAATGGCCGTGAGCTCGAAAATACCAGGTCGATTTTTGCTCCACATGACCACTCACTTGATGCTGTTTATTGATCGATACTTGTGAAACACTGTTTTAATGACGTTTCTAAAACTTCCAAAACTTTCAACATTTATTTTACATTTAAGATTATTGTGTACGTGTTCTATAGGAAAGTGATTTTAACATCCGGCGGAATTTGATTATTGATGAGTTAAGAAACCAGCGTAAAAACGCTGGTCGTCTTAGACAGTACACTAAGGTACTTAACTAGAAATGCAGTATCTAAATGGTTTCACCGCCGGATTGTGTAGGGATGTATACTGTGTATCTCACTTATAATCGTTTCCGAAATCCTTTTGGATGCCAGCTCAGTATGTATGTGTGGAGTGCACTTACTACACGTCGTTGCGAAAAATTCCTGTTAGAAATAGTGACTCCCACTGTGTTGTCCCCTCGACTATAGGAGTTTTGCTGGGATTGAAAGAAAGATTAACTACTCACGCAAATGTGTACAATTCACACTGAACTCAAATATCACAGTAATCTTCTTACTCCAGCGTTTAAGTAGCTGCGATCATTTTTGAGTATTGCTCACTTCACATAAGGCTAGAATCCCCTACTGCTTATCAGTAGTTTAAGAGGTAGCAAAAACAATGGCCCTTTTTTACATGTACTGTTGTGACCGTAAAAGATTCTTAACTTAAAAGTCGCTTGCTTCCAGAGACGCGTCGTAAGACATCTGAAAATACCCAGCAAAAACAATAATCCTCAACAATACTTTATGTGGCTGATCTGTCGACTACAACGTTGAACAGTACCGTTCTTTTCAATAAAACATTCGTTCTGTTTTCCAGTTTTGCCATACCGTCTGTGAATTATACTGTAGAACGACCTCGTTATCCCAGAGAACAAAACAGTGCAAAGTCCAACAGCGTAGAGAGCAGTTTTTCACAACTACGCCCAAGCAGCGAACCACTTAAACTATCGTCTTTTAGATTTGTTTTTGACATGGATAGTTTTTTTTAAGAGCGATGCAAGAGGCTTGTCGCCAGTGTGGAGTATCATACTTTTGAATGATGCTCGTCCTGGTTACATCCGTTTACTCCGAAGGAAGAGAAACTCACCTTCCCACAGACGATCTTATTCAATGAGCACAGTCGAGTGATTTCATCATACTTATATATCTTACTGGTTTGGCTAAATCTAACAGTAGCTTGCAAAGCACAATTCTTTTCCATCCTCAAGGATGCTGATTCGAAAGTCTTGTGGTGCATTCTACAAAATGTTACGATTCATAAAGTTGGCACATTTTTACGTGTAGCTCCTAACAACAGAGAAATAAGCATAAAGTTAGGCAAACAGGTGTGTGTACATTAATTAACAGAAAAACAACCCTTAGTAGAAAACAAACTTACCAGGACATCTTCAGATACAATGTAGGGTAGCCATCTGCTTCTGAAGTAACCTGAAAGGATAGTCCGAATCAAAATGGTGTAAACATAGATGTGAAGTCGGAATTGTAGGTTTAAGTGTTGATTTATCGAAACTCATCCTCTGCCATCATCAAGTAAAATCGTTTTGAGAAGCATCAGGAATGTTAATATAAGATACATACTTATGCATATTTATGTGGAATACAGCACATACAAATGAACATATGAGCGCTTGCAGGCAAAGGTTTAGAATGATCAGTCAATCGAGCAAACGATTAAACAATAACTGGTTTCACTAGTCAGCCTAATTTAAACTATAAGAAGGCAGTCTGTCTTGTGAAAAAGTTGCCGTTATCCATCAACAGTCGTGAAGAATTTCAGTGACAACATATGCTTTTGTGATGTACATGCTCGCAGTATATGCACTGTCCAAAAGAAGTGTGGTATTTGAACTAAGTTTGAGATGACACCAGGAGAGAAATTTGCCTAGTCTTTCCATGGAATTCGACATTCCACTGTGATAGATACATATGTAGCCAGAGTGTTTGTAGTAATGGACGATACTATACGTATACGATTTACGTTTCACAAAAAGCGTACCAATCGATGGGTTGCAGTGTTTTGATGAGTTGTTCTAAATCTGATACCTGACTTATTGTTTCATCCTTGTGGAATATTGGAATAAAGTATGGCAAACTGATTTTTGAGCTGCCATCTATTGCCACATATTATGACATGAAGAAACTGAATACTGTTGGACTATTCAATCCCAGACAAGGACGTTCAAAGCAGTAGACGGAGCTTTACTTCACGGCCGTCATTGTCAGCACTGTTCTACACATTTCATTACTTTCCAAGCGGATCATGTTATCCGAAAATCATTTTTATCGTTAAATCGATTAACATTATTAGTGTACTTTCCTGCAACTAGAAAGAAGTACGATTTTACCCAGAACTCTCCAGGCCAAAACATTAAAATTCAGTTCTGCTATCGTCATTGTACTGTTCATCACACTCAGTACAATCTACGACCTCAGTATGACTAAAACTTCCTGATGTTGTGGACTTCAACAACTGTTCACAAACTAACCTTAGCGAGCATTCCAGTGTGGTGGTTCCGCACTACCTAATGACAGATCAATGATACGGTGATCAACGATGTTATCTCATGACAGCGTGGATCAGGCATTGTGTCATCAACATCTCCAAAGGCAACAGTGTATCAATGGCTAGCGCCGATGTCTAAATGCCATACAATCATGGAGATCAAAACACCTCCTGACAAAGAAAAAATGAGCAGGAGACCTAGGTGCTGAAATAAACCAGGTCAACTGTCATGACTTCAGCATCACGGGGCCTAAAACTTACGAACAAACAACTGAGCTATAAGTTAACTTAGGGCGTAACCAACGAGATAGCAGCTCCATTTCAACTTTCACTGCCCCGCAGCTTTAAGTGCACTTACTTCATAAGTCAGTCAGTCAAACACTAACAACAGTCACGCCACTGAGCCTAATCAGCTGCCTACCCACCTAACCTCTCCAGCCATCGACTGTGTGAATCACGAGGTCCTCAGTCATGGAAACAAACCCAAATTACAGTGCCCAACCATTTCGTGAACGACTTCATTTCAGTTTACCAGCTGATCACCTGTCCACTTCATACCTTAGGCCAGTCTACCGCAGCATCAACAAAAAGTGTTCGGTGTAGGAGACAACTAGCTGGCATCCTGGGTACATGGCCCACTAATTCAAGTCTGTGTGAACATAAGGAGTAAACAATTGAACTCACCTAGCAATCACTAAGAAATACTCACTTCTTAACCTCCTCGTTGCCTATCCGTTGGTGCCTGCCAACGTGAGCAACCGAAAGCAGGTATTGATGTTCAGAGATCTGAGATCAGTTCACCTCCTCTACCCTGAATGGCCAAGTTTCGCTGCCGTAGAGTAGCATAACCCTTACGATCGACTTATGTCGTGGTAACTAAACCTCAGAAAGATGTCTCCATGTTACCAGATTTGTCCTAGATTGGTAAACCAGCTTCTTTCTTATTCTTTACACTTCAGGTGTTTGAAAATTATGGGTTATTGTGAACTAAAGTGAACCCCAATTATAGTGTTTCTTCTCGAAGGGATTGACTGAAAGCTTACTTGAGTGTAACAATTGTGACAAGAGGCAAGTGACATTTAACTTTAACAACTAACTCTTCGATTACGTCTGTTTAAACGTAATCGACTTCCCTATGCTGAAAAGTAGTTCGCTCCACTACCTTCAGTAAGACACATTTTTCTAATGTGCTCAAAGTGAAAAACCGAGAACAGCCTTTAGAAACCAACAGCTGAGACTTGTCCAGGTCATTAGAAAAGTGTACGTGTTGACGATGGTTTTGGACGATTTTATTTTCCAACCGATTAGTGCAAATTGATGTCATGAAATCTCACTGTTAATTATCGCGTAATTATGGAGATAAACATACTTTAATACACGAATTGAACGGAAGTAGAGTTAAACAACAAGAGCCTTACGTGGCAAGCTAATCACCAGATTAGTGAGCTGGTCCAAGGTCACAGTGTTTGAGAAGTCAATAAACACGCGAAGACTGTTGTTCCAGGACTCTTTGGTAGCACACAAGACATCCACTGAATTGACCGTTTCGGATAACTCATTCGATAGTATCTCCTGTTCAGAATGATATATAGCGGTTGCGACCGCTACCAGCAGTTGCCAAACATTCTCCCGGATATGGCAGTCATCGGAGTGAAGCAAGTGAGCATTCTCCAAAATTAACACCGTACATGAACCCTGAAACGTTCCTTCTGAAAGAATTGAATGGAGGTATCTTTTATCTCAAGATTAATATTAGTAGGGAGAATGATACTCTGTTAAATTCAACAATATACCAATGAATAGTCCTATTAAAATTTACGTCTGGTGAAGGCGCGTATCTGACCACTTAATATTTTCCTTGCATTGCCCGTAATATAAGATAACAGTAGTTTGAAGACAATCCGTTCCATCTAATGGAAATCTGCGCATAGACCAAAGTAATTGTATACCAACTTGTGGAGGGGAAACAAGCAAACCCTCTTTTATTACCGAATATAACTTATCCGAAATGCTGACAAGAAGAGAAGAAAGGAAAATATCTCACTATCGACCGATTAATGATTGGCTTACAATCTTTCAACCAGGTCAACTTCGTCCAGCTCACCAATATGTTTCCTGGATAGGACGCAAAATGGAGTCTGTTACTTTACGGAAAATAGATGTATTTGACCATGGTTTTCTACTGGGAACTGACGTAGGAATTCACTGGCTGATAAAATTCAAACACGATTAGATATGAGCAAGAACGAAGAGGGCATCTAATAAGCCCAGTCGTAGTAATATGTATCAGTCTTACAAACTAGAGTACTACGACAGGACGAACACTCGGCCTGTTTTAAATAAAACTGTTCAAGAGTGCAAGTAATAAACAGGCATACTTTACCGACATGTCATACCTAGCAGATGCTAATAGATAGTTAGCAAGTTAATCGATCTAAACGAAAGCAGCATATTTAGTCATCAGAATTCGATGACTCGGGAGTATCGCGGTTGACCCTTTAACAAAACTTTGGCTTCAACGACAAAGTAGAGTAAACCCAGACAATCGGTATGACCTCAATAATCTATTAGGTTAATTTCGAGAAAATAGTTTTTTGTGTGGCACCTATCGGTCTGATTCGCCATCATCGAATTTCACTGAAATAGATACGATCGAACTACCTACTGGAATAACAATGAGTAGGCTAATACTAATATCAGGACCATTTATCAGTAATACAATGTCAGTGCACATCGATGTCGTTGGTGAACTCCAGCGTGAACTGATCGACAAATCCCGCTTCGACAATCAATCGACTGGATCATTTGGTGGATTCCATATGACACAGTTGGCTGGGTATCTTTCGGACAATCATCTTACAGTCGACCAGCTTGAGAGCACAGACCCAAAAAGAGGTTTATGAACAGCTGTTGGGTTGCTCGAGTATTACATACATGACCAATATGAGTTCTAGAACAACTTGAACTGTGCCATCCGGTCGTCATCACATGTATTTAACACGAACCGATCGTTCAGGCTGCATATGCACACCTAATTACACTGATCTCAGAATATTCATTCGATACCTCTGTTAAAATTTATTTTCCCACGTATTTCAATTCGTTGGGAACTAATCGAATTTTCAACTGGATAGAAAAAAATTTTAACGTGTCGTGCCATCGGTTGACATGGCAGAAATTCTACAATAATATTTTCGACCGCGCAACCTGTTACTGGATAATTGCCTCATGCAGCGATTGTCATACCATTTACATTACAAGTGGTAGAAGATTTTGCTTTTATATAAATTAAACGTAATTCGCAGTTGACTGCAGCTATTACATTCCCATGGACTTTCCAGTGAGCCCTTTTCGAAAAGAATCACTAGACTTGTGTTTCGCCTTCATTAGAACTCGTCAGCAGTGCATATCCTCGCCACTGCCGGGACTAGAACCACGGCCATGCTGTTCATGACGCAAGGATATGCACTAGTGACGAGCTGCTCTAATCAGAGCGAGACTCTAATCCAGTGCTTCTTGTTTTCGAAAGGGGCCGGCTGGAAATTCTATGGGGATGTGACAGTTGTAATCAATTGTGGGTGATGTTCAGTCTATATGAAAATCAAAATCCCCTACCACACATCAGTTATAAGCTAACAATTAGCTACTCAACTTGCATTGCTTAGCATTACATCATGATGCGTCAAGCCGATGCTGTGGTACGCGAGAATGATATCCGTTAAAGATGAACCGGGTGAAGGAGACAACTGGCAAGCATAAAAAAAACTGATGAACAATGCAAACTTACCGATACGAGAACACCACGCATTAAGTTCGACAAAATTGGATAAATCGATGCAAACAATATCCCAAAATTTGTTGTCGAATTGTTGCACCACCTGATCCAAAACGTTGATATCCGACTCCCATTTGATGGACAAACGGTCGAAAACGGGAAGCCTTGACGGAAAAATAACTGTAAAAAAAGCGGCGTTTGTGTTGCTTGAAACAGGTTGTGAAATTATCGTTGGACATTTATCAACGGTGATTCCTCTTCAGAGGAAGTCTCTTTGGTAAGAAAATCCTTCTTAAAGCAGAGTGGTTTAGTTTGTTCCTTTAAGTTGTGTTCTTAGAGTTGAAGCCAACGGCTGAAACCTTTGTCCTAAATAAATTAACTGCTGATGTGCAGTGTTTCGATCGCCGTCGGCAACCGTGTACGTGTTTTCTCGTCTTAATCAATAGCGATGGTTGCAAAAAGACATGTATTGCATTGATGCTTCATACTACGCCACAGCTAATCGATCAGTCTCCCCACCGGTCCATATATAGTCTAACCTCCAGATAATAATCGAAAACCAACACATAAATGAATATAAAATAATGAATTTTTGTGTTAACGTTGTCACAGTTGTTATTAGTTGGACTGTCTCCTGAATATGCGTACATACTGATGTTGTCGACTAGCTAGCTCAGCTGGCGCATCATCTACTACATCTGGACATTCTGGTGCTGCTGCTCATTTGAGTATAATTGCAGCCCAAATTTCTCACAGTTTTTTTTCTAACCTAGCAGACTTTCTTTTGAGGATATATTGGATCGGAAAATCTCCTTTTTTCGGTCCTATCTACTCTTGGTGTGATGTCTGAAAAGCAATTGATTGCAAACATTCACACGTGTTGATTCATCTTCACTATCACTTCATTGAGGTAAACCGGGTGTTCTGCTTCGATTTCGGCGTCGCTTGTCATAGTCCCCCAGTTTTTATTTCTTCGCAGTCTTAATTTATCATCTACAAAATAACCACATCAGCCTACCTACAATTGCTCACTCATAAAACGTTGGAACTTACAACTGCTACAGAAATTAGATGACGTCAAATTATTATGTACTGGTGTTTTACTGACATAGAGATAAACCGTGCATTCACCTACCTCCTCATTTATTCCACAACATTTGTCTCATTACACAGAATCAAAAACTTCATTCATCTTGAATTCACATCTGAAGATTCTTCCAGTTCGCAAATTTTGATGAATGAATTCCTCCTCGAGTTGAAGTGATAATCGTTGGTCCGATTTGAGCATGCCTGTACCGCATTACCATAGTTGCTAAGATAGCCTTGCAACTGATTTACGTACCCAGGTTAACAATTAGGGCTTATCGTGTGTGTTTTCTCTGGGTGGCTACAATTATTGACTCACGTATGTAGTCACACACCATACAGTTGATTACGTTAGTCGTGATGCAACAGACAAATGCCTGTTGATCTATCACACCTTATCCACAGGACATGATTAAACTGCTCACTAGGGGCCAAGTTCAGAAAATGTAAATTTTAATGTTGGTTGTATACCATATGTGGATGCATTACTGGCAGTGTTCTGTTTGAGAAACTGAACAAAATATTTCCTTGGAGAGTGTCTCATAAAAAATATTATTTTAGTTTTAGCTGCCAGACAGATTGTTGGGTTGTCAGCGTGACTTTTTGTGTCGGATATAAATAACGTCATTCTGCTAACAACGAACACATTACATCTTGTTGAATGCAACACAGCATGATACGATTCACTGGGTATCCGCAGTAGCGTCATTCACATGAAAGTTCATTGATGTGGTAAAACATGCAAATTACGTGAAATGTCAAAATCGTAAATCAACAGTCAAACTTGTGTCCACTCAAAAGTTTAGCAGTATATCAAGTGGTTCACTTAAACAACAGGGAACTAGAATATGCTACTTAAAAAGCAATTAACCACGCTTGTAATGAGCAAGCAACATTAATGCGGTAGTGTGGAATACCGTCTTGTTAGTAACAGAAATTGTATCATAAGTATGATGATTTATACTTGTGAGCTGCAGGCGACGCTGAGTATACAACAAGCCTATTATTATTCTAAAATGTTTCCAAAATCCTACTCAATCAAGTAACCAGACTCAGTGAAACGGATGAAGGACCAAATTTATAAAAACATTAGCTTTCGTTCCCTTTATCACTATTTGTTACTCACTGTAGATCATTCCAAAAAGATTTTGATCCATAGTTATTTCCCTTAGCATTTCCCAATTGGCTGCTCCCAACAGAAGTTGGTCGACTCGATCTCTCCTCAAAGACTCCCAATTATCGCATTCAGTTGGCTCCACAGTTGACAGCAATCCGACTTGACCCAGTGTGTGTTCGATCAGTAGTTCAGCAGCCACAGAGAACTGAATAGAGTAGAACGTTCATCAGAATACAGCTCACAAACCACATCAGCTTTCCATCCGAACACTATCATCAGGAAGCCCCAGGATTAATCGCTTCCCTTACGGGATTCGTCATAGTGTCAGATTATAATTCGGTTGTCAGGTTAATGAAAATAATACAATATCACAACAACAACGAACCAGTCGTTCTGGACACTGCTTTTGAACAAAAACCAAGGAAACTCCTTTATATTTGACAACGACTTCCATTTACTATTCTTGAAGTAATGGGTTCAATATTATGTTCAACTTTGGCACAAAACGACTGCAGAATTTAGGCGGTACTAGTCGCTGAAAATCTGCGCCCCTAAAACGGGAAGCATAATAGAAACTACCACGCCTGTCTGTTGCAGACTTAGCCAGTCAATACGGTGAAATCATAGGATTATCTATTTGGACGATAACGTTACGCACAGTGGTCACTGTATGCACAAGTACACAGGATGGATCAGTATTCTGAGCACAACAAATCAGTCTCTTTCACGTGGTAAATTGGATAGTCCATCGTTCAGCCGACATTGTGTGATCTCTGGATCACTATCAGGGCTGGTCAAACTGTGTTGTGCGCGGTAGATGTTGGTAACACGGCAATCAAGAGGGTCAAACTCATGTTGCGAACGGACTCAAGCTAGGGATTCGCTCGGTTTGCGAAACGTTTTGGTTACCAAAATCACCAGATGTGACATGCCCTCATTTCAGTCTGTGATCGGCAGACAGAAGTGTGCTTACGTGGAAGCCATTGGCAATTACATCGTGCTATTCGTTGACTGAGGTGCAGGTAGATTAGAATATGGTTAGTTGCAACAACTTTTCAGTATACTCGAGGTTGAACAAAATCTGAGTCGAGGGAATTGGTACTGCACGGTACAACACTCTTGTACGGGACATTGCCTACGTCTAACCATGAACGTCAGACCCGTTTTAGCGTTACTCATCTCAACCGTGTTGGACCGGTTTTTAGGGTAAAAATGTTGACAAAATATATATTGATGAGTAGCAGGGGATTTCCGTTCTCATGAAGGTTGAAAATCACCCAAAATTGATCGCAGCTGTCGCATTCCGATAGACTTTCCAGTCGGTCTCTTTCGAAAAGAAGCACTAGACTCGAGTTTTGTCCTCAGTAGACCTCGTCAGTAGTGCATATCATCAGTAACCAAAATACCGCCAAGCAAGTCAAGGATTTCTGTTATTTCAGCTTACAGAGAAGTTCTAGTCGAGGGACCATCCATTGGAGTTATCAGGAAAGCTACAGTATCTCCTCTCGAGGAGATCGGGCAACTTGATCATTACTCACAAGCGAAAGTGGTTGGGTTTTCACATATGATAATTCGGCCGTGCTTAGTGTGAGGTCAGTGGTGGTGTGGTGCAGTGGTCAACACGATTACCTCATGAACAGCGTGGTCGGAGTTCTAGTCCCGGCAGTGGCGAGGATACGCACTACTGACGAGCCATAATGGGAGAGAAACTCGAGTCAAGTGCTTCTTGTTTTCGAAAGGGGCCGACTGAAACTTTTATGGGGATGTGACAGATGCGATCAATTGTGGGTGATGTTCATTCTATACCAAAATGTATAGGCCAATTTTTTGGTTGCTCAGTTAACCATCATGCACGCTGCTGATGTTTGCGTTATGTTTAACCCGCTTGTCACAATCGACAATTCGATTGCATTTTCATGCGATTATTATTCACACTGCTCAGGCGTCTATAGGGGGGACATAATATTTGTAGACTCCATTATCAATCTCGTAAAGTAGTACATAACAAATAGGCAGGTTACACGCATGGTAGTTATTATCTCGTAAATGTGCGATTCCAATATTGTGTAAAGGCGACAAAAATATATCCTAATAGCTTTCCATCATGTACTTAAACAAAACAAAAGATAGTATGAACACACAATATGTTCGACTACGCGTTAATTTCACATTGAATTTCTGACAGTGAGCAACCAGTAGAAACACGACTCATGGAGTGATTGTCTAACAGTCCCTACACAGTTGTACGGATAGAATCGTTTATTACAATCACTCTTAAATGTGTATGCAATTCATATGAGCAGCAGTTACCCGGTCTGGTCTCAGTGTTATCCATGTCAGGAAGATATGCGTTTCACACACGAATCTTTCCGTTGGGAAACCGGGCATCGGGCGAAAGAAGGTCAATGGACTCTGAAAATCGTAAAGAAACTGTGTATTTATAGAGAAATACGGCTCGAAGACCCAGTCAACTATAGGTATGTGTGCGTTACAAAAAGACTAGCATAGAAATTGACAAATGATTCCGTGTTTTGCAAATAGACACAAAGACTCAGAAGTCTGAAAAAGTTTAATAAATCTAAACAATGACCCAAAATAGACTGGCCGGATTCGTACGGGTTACACATTGTAAGCTATCCTGTCCACTTCTTTGTCCGACTATGTATTTTCGTCTACAAATACAAAACCTTGCAATCGCTTAAACACGTTTAATTCAAGAAGTCATCCGTATGTCGTACAGCGTGTGTGGCTTACTAGGCAGTCTGTTTCCTACTCCATGTCGCTTCTGCTCCATGCTTTTGTCATGATCACTTACATGAAGGTCACCTATTCAGCCGTTCATGTTCAGTAATTCACACCTCATAATGAGTCTGCACGTCTTAAATTTCATTTTAAGGTGTTGCAAAGGAAGATTTGAGTAGGAATACCTTGGCAACAATATGAATAAGCTGTATGTGTCGACATTCGTAAACTCCGTGTACCAGATGTGTTCCGGAGCGTGTAGCGTCCTTACTGCACGTATTTTGGGAGGTCTCGTGTTGGAACAGACAGCATATAGGTTGACTGATGAATCAGAGACCTCCGAGGATAGGACGTTCATCAGACGTAAATGTACATGATCAGTGCATCCACAGTTGTTCGTCACAACAGGGTTTCACTATGTAAGTGTTTGGCCGTATCAGTGACTAGTAGCGTAATGAAACGTTTTTGGTCAATTTATGACATATCTAGCACAGTGTCCAGTATATCAGTGACAGGCGTAGTGTCACGAAACAGTGGACGAATAGCGAAAGGAATATTAGTTTGTTCAATAAACAATAACGTCCTCCAGACAGACATCATTGAATGTGACTTTCTGTCCTGTCTGACAACGTCCGAGGATGAAAATCCTCAAGGTTTCGGCATCCTCGATTACACAGCTGTGTTGTGCAGATGGAAGTAAGTCTCGGTTTCAGTTAGTCCATTCCTGAACTTCTCGTTAAGTAGACTTTATCAGTCGATCTGAAATTCCTCAAATAAAGACAGAGAGGCACGTTTGATATAGAGCCATTCATATTGTTGTCTTTGAATACACATCATCTTACAGTTTCGTTATTCGTATGGCAATTCCACCCTACACCAGGGACTACACAGAAGCAACAAACATAATTGGAGATCAGCTTTCGTTTATGTTTGAAGGTTTTATCACAATAAAATAAGTCAGAAGGAACAGATCCGGAATGCAGCGACCATTTTGTATAAAGCTCAAACTGTTTTGTCACCGCTACTAGCGTGGACTGGCAAACGTTATCCAGTAACTTAAAGTGCGATTGTGATCGCTTTATTTGTTTCTTCGTCAGCACCAACATAACTTCTCGGGTAGATAAAGATAGTCACAGTTCTAACTTGCTATCCGTAAGATTAGCGGCAGACACTTCTTGACCTATTGCTTGGCCATTCTTAGAAACAAAACACTTTAAATTCCGGGAAGAATTGATAATTCCAATATGTTTAAAGTAATTTATGCTGTCGGTGAGTCGCAACAGATTAGAACGATGTATCAGCATAACTGAGCTCACAAAGTCCAACATTTGGAATGGCCTAACATTATTGACAGATTTAACTCACAATGCTGTCTGTGGATACCATTCATGCAAATCACAATGTACAACATCGGCTGAAAAATTTCTTGTAGATTAAAGCGCCAACAAAGTGGGCAAATCTGTAAAACAACCACATTCGGCAACTGATCACTGATAGTCATGGGAAATTTTCGGAAATACACATTGGGACAGTTTACTGAATGCAGCTATTGATGTGCAGCACGTGTCTCGGTGATTAAAAACAACGAGGCCACAAACTGTTTATCTTTCAGAAACTGGGGCCTTGACTGACCAATCATGTGAAGCAGGTAAGTGTCGGATATCCCGTTGTCTGGTAGCTGGATAGAAACGCTAGCCGAGATAACAGTGTGTCGTATTCGATGACTTTCGTAACGTTTCTAGTTCTTCTGCTGTGCTTTTGTTAATCAATCTTTAGTAAAACAGTTTTCTCCTAGTTTAGTTCATGTAAGTGTTTTGGGTGGGCGGCGTTTTGAGTCACAGTAAATTCTGGTCAGGCTCACGGCAGTTGCGACTGAACGCGTGAATTGAAATGCTGAGGTCATCGTAAAATAGAAAGATAAATGACATTTCCCCTACTGTTTAATCGCAATTTTTATTCATCGCATCAGAATGAAAACGAAGCCGGTTACAGTGGGAAGTCTGTTTGAGAGTGAGTATTGAATATAATAATCACAAGTATCTGTTTCCTGGTCCAAGTAAGAGTTGATTATGTTTAAAGGTTCTCTGAGGGTCGGGGATTACAATGTGTCTGTGCAAACCATTGATATATTTCGTACAAAAATTTCATAGTTACCGGTGGGTAATCAAAATGCTGGACTGTTATTAGTCGGACATTTCTCACACCAAGTGGTACCCTCCGTGTTCAGTAGTGCGTTTCAACGGAACGCGTTGTTCACAATCGATTCTCGGTCTGGCGATAGCTTGTGGGGTTATTGTATTAATGCCAAAGGTGTATTGTAAATTTGGAAATTTGATACCACTGATAGTTTACACTGAGAATAAAGTGTTTTGATGAAAATGTTTGTAGCTTATGACTGCCCAGAAAAGTTTAGAGTCAACCACATTAAAATTAAACTGGTCAAACTTACACTTCCGTTTATTTTAAAAACAGGTCATTATCATTATCATCAAAAAATGAGCACAATTCCATTTATATAAGTCAACAGTTACAACCCGTTCTGAAACTCACGTTTTACTGATGAGTAATCGTAGTCAAAACGGCAGTAACCAAAATACCGCTCAACAAGTTGATGATTTTTGTGACTTCAATTTGCAGGGAGGTCCTACTCGAGGAGTCGTCTATTGGAGTTAAAATGACAGTTACCGTATCTCCTCTCAAGACGATCGGGCAGCCTGATCATTACTCACAAGCGAAAGTGGATGGGTGTTCACATATGATAACTCAATTCTGCCTAATGTGAGGTCATTGGCGCAGTGGTAAACAAGGCTGCCTCACGAAAACGTGGTCGGAGTTCTAGTCCCGGCTGTGGCGAGGATATGCACTACTGACGAGCCATAATGGGGAAGGAACTCGCGTCTAGTGCTTCTTGTTTTCGAAGCGCGCCGAGTGGAAGACCCATGAGAATGCGACAGCTATGATCAATCGTGGGTGATGTTCAGTCTATACGAACGCATGTTTTCTACAACTGACTTGTGGCAGGGAGGAGTTTCTCCTATGCATTTAACATTATTTGTTCCGAAGCTTTATGGCAACTAATTGACTAAAAGTTGCGGTAACTGAACACACAACATGTGATAGCTGAATATTATCTAATGCTTATCTAAGTGATATATCAAACATACATTAGTAGATGAACCTCTTAGCAAAGAACAAGTGCGTTCGATTCTGAAGCACAATTTGGATACAGGTCATCTTATTAGCTCCTTTACTTCACTCAATGAATTGGGGCGTAGATGAAACGGAAAGTAGAAGGCGTTCATCCGTATACTGATAAAAAAATTATTGTATGCTCGGCATCCACAAAGTGTTCAGGCAATCCAGGTTACTCCTATGTGATTGATAGAAGTTTCCCTCAGCACCATTTTGTACAGACAACCCAATTCGTGATAGTAACAGTTGCTCTGTTATATTACACGTTGATCACATAAAAAGAACTGAGTGATAAGAATTAATGAACTTTTAACTTCTCGTAATATTTGTTTACATACTGTTTTGATTAACTAACGTCGCTTAGTAACTCTGTCTGCATTCTAACTAGTGCCACAATACAATAGTGAAATGAGCATTACTGGAATTTAGGTAGAAATAACAGAAACAGAAACACTGCAGGTGCTTGTGTAATTGCTACGTATGTGCGCACCTAATATTTCTTTCCGACCGTAATGACACCAACGGTGGATTTTAGAATAACATAGAAGTATGCGTGGTGCATACACAACACATATCCTCTAGTATCCCAAATGATGTTGGTTCCTTCATGTGTCGTTCAGTAATGTTGTTGACGACATTCTGAGAGGGGCGATGATGCAGTGACAATACGTGATCGTGGGTCTACTCACCGTTATTCTATTTGACAGTTCAGGTTGTACATTATTTGTGCGGTTCCCAGATTGAAACTATAGTTATCGCTGTGAAGCACGGGTGAAAGTACACATATAGTTAATAACTTACGGCCAAAGTTTCCTCCCACAGTGCAGACTGTGTGCGAACAGAATCAGTCAGACCATGCAAATCTTCAAATGTACTCTCCAGTTGATTCACCCGTTCAATTGTCTACAAGGAGCCCGGTAAACAACAATTTAAATGCAATCAATGACTGATGCTGTATACACTACTTGTCGTACATCTCAATCCCACTCAAACTATCTTTGCCACTTGCCAACTGGTGAACTTATAAGCAACTCTGCTCCTTCGTCCGTTCGGTTTGACAATGAAAAATTAGACTGCCACGTCATAGCAGGGGATGACCATTTTGAGGCCAGCCTAAAAAGAACCAGGTGCGGTCGACCGCATCGATCATCCATGAAAAGCTACAATGTTCCCTTTGGTTAAGGTTGGTAAATTTCATATTTCTAAGTGACAAGCCCCCTTCATGTATAAGAATACAATGGTAATAAAGTGGAAACTGACGGATGCTAGAAATTCACATTGATTACTCAGTACAAAAAAGAGCGCAACAATACAGTATTGATAGGATAGACTGTAGGAAACAGTAATGAATAAAACGGAGTGGGGGACACATGCGTTTCTGTCCCCCTAATGTTGACATGACAGGGCTAACTGCTGATCACCATAACGCAGTTGTGATTAATACGATGCCCTGTGACTACCACCTGTTGATTGACGTCCTTCACACTTGCTATAAGCTGCTTATCGTTGAATGAAGATAATGGTAGCTAGACAGTTCAGTCAATAACTATGCTTTTAGTTGAGCTGCAAGTTCAACTAACCGACAATACGAAGTAGTTTATGGGTACACTCAAAGGACTGTCATCCTCCACCAGTAGATAGGTATGGAATTTCCTCACTTTGGTTGTGATTACTGTTTCATCCACTAGCCTGCAACTATCCATTCAGTTACGGTAGCATTTTGGTCGACTAGTCCTAGTTCCTGTGTGTCTTCGGAAGGCGGTGTATGTCTAACCCAAAATTAATTATCTAGTATACTTCATGTATGTCGACTGCAATTGACATGTTTATGCTAGCCATACAAAGTGTATAACCTGTAAGCCCGGACTCAACGGTGTAGTTCCAATGTTTGTTTTTATTGTCGATGTCAGGGTGAAATGTGATTGTACTAATCGTTCTAATAGACAAATAATATGAAAGTAGATTGTGAAGCCAAACTTTGAGAATAAGACCATATCTCAGCCTGGCCAAATGATAAATGACAAAAATCCACATATACTTCGAAGTACACAGATGTCACCAATGTGTGCTAGATGGTAGACTGTACAAATACATTAGTTATCGTCCATCATACGAATGTTACATCGAATATGAGTATATGTCAACGTTTTGATTATTAACACTGGAGTTAGAGAACAAAATGTAAAACACTGATTGATGGAGGGTCCGAATGAATTCAGCGGTCAAAAAGCTAGACGTCTAATCCAAGCTGACAGCCTACTCTGAGCAGTGAACTCTACTCTGTACATGGCGACCAACAACTTATGATGTGAAAGCTTAAATGTGAGTTAAGCTTCTATTTTCATTCGGTTCACTCATACTTTAACGCATTAGTCTTTCTATACTACCATGACGCGTGCGACCATTTAATCGTAATTGTTACATGTGGGCAGAAAATACAGTAATACCTGGCTGAGGTTAACTCGTTTCAGATGAGTCATCTGGTACAATGTGTTTGTGTCTTATACAGAAGCCAATCTATGGCAACGCCAATGAAAAGGCTGGTTATACTAAATTATGTACCTTATAAAGAGATGGGACTAGTTCTGTAGTTTGATCTTACATTTTCTTTAAATAAACTTTTCATTGCAGACTTCATTCATTCTTAAGGGTAAAACCGGTTCAAAGAATATGCAAAACTAATCCAATCGAAAACACAGTATCAACTTAGCAATGGTAAATAAGATGTGTACGTTCACAGGGTGCTCTTTCAATCTTTCAGATCAAACAAACGGTATACATCTCACACATTTCCTACTGATTAACACTTTAGAAAGCATCTATCACCTTTTCTAATCCCAATGCCTTCATTATACACTGGGACTGTCTAACTGGCAAAGTAACTAACAAGCAATTGATGAGTTACAGATTTACCGATTATGTGGACAATCAATACGATTCGTATTCTTTCTTTATGTCACTAGATTTAATTTCATATGGTGTGCATCTTGAGTGCACTCCTCCGTCCATGTTCGGTTAGTGAAGATTACCTTGATCTGGTTAGTTGGTTTGTAATTGAGTCAGAGTGCTATAAGCAACGGTCCCAGATAGATAGCAAAAACTTTCTGTTCCCATTGTAATACTTCATATGATTCGAACCGGATAACATCAGACTACGTTAGATATTTCTCAAGAATGTGTTAATGAATGGGTTTGTAAGAACTCTGTTTTGCGGAGTCAGCCGCATGTACATTCCACAAAAACATTACAATCGAACTCAAAGCTTCCTACCTAAACAGAAATTTATTCAACAGTGTACAGATCAGCCCAGGGCTTGAGCAATACGCAGAACTTAATATATATCCAGTAAAACATAAAGGACAACCAAGTTAGCTGTGTAATCCTTACCTGAAATTGTAACTTGCGTCAGCCACTGAACTCCTGCTAAAGTGTTCGCTTCCATTCGAACAGTTCTGTGTTCACTGGACCAGTAAGATTACTAAAAGATGACTGCCAGAATGTGTCTAACCGAATAAACTACTTGCCGCTATGTAGGCCTTGCGGAAGGACTAATGTGGAGGTGTTCTTAAGATAATTTTGCTCTTCGTGTAATTTTTCACTGATCAAATAAGACCTCAAAGCTCACGTGAACTATCGCATTTCATGCTTCGTTTAGCAAACGGCATAAAAATTCCAGGTGTCAACGCAATGTACAAAGTAATCTATTCGATCTACAGATGCGCTTATTTCTAAGACCCACAAAACTTACCTCAGCATCATTAAAGTTTGCTGGCCAGCGAGACTGAGGCTTGAACCTTTCCATCCGATGAAGCATTCTGTTCAGCCAGTGCACTTCTGGCAATTGATGCGGACTCAAAAAATACTCCCATCGGGCACCCGGATGTCGCAACTGGCTCAGACAAATTGCAAAATACAGTCTGAGCATCACACCTTCTGGGCAATTCCAGCTTGTTAGTATGTTTGAAAACTGACCAACTAGATGCTTTAAAGCAGTTTGGCAGAAGAGCTGAAAACACCAAGACAATAGAAAATTTGAGTACCGCCAGTGCGTACATCACACTACGTCCATACTAGCTATAATACCGTGCGGCCCTTAGCCCTATTTTACAGACAGTCATAGTCGACAACCTCAATGAACAAAACTGTACCAGTTGTACGCACAACCAGGCCAATCTGGTGGATTGTGAGTGCAGCTCTTAGTCGACAACTTACTGACTCCCAATGAGTGTCTACGTGTGACTGCGAACCGTTTTTCCACTTGTCTAAAATCAGATAGACCAACCAGATCAACTGCAACAATTACAAAACGTGTAACTTGGTGTAGGCTTAAAGGTAGTCAGTCAACGAGAGTCTAACGGCATACTTCGGTAATTAATGCCAGTGTGTAAAAACGGCAAACGTACCATATTCCTGAGCATTAACAACGATTTTTTATATGTTTGCCTATTAGTGTCGCTAGTTTGAGATAAGTGGTTCAGGAGACTGTTCAAATAACTCGCTTTTTCAGTTACAGGACTCGTGGTCAGTTAACTGTTCCCTCTACTAATGTTTTGGTTGATCAAGCAACAGTTTGACTTGTGAGTAGTGGTCTGCCATAGTTGGCGCCAAACAACCGTTTGACGGAACTTTAAATAACTAAAACCGACATTTAACTCCAATGAATTTTCTACTCAAATTCTACAGGGTACTTACAACAGCCTAATCGGTTTACTCGATGTTTTCAGTCGTTACCAGGGTTCCTGATGCACACAATATGGTTTAGAAACAAGTAACAAATACAATGGTATGTATGATCTTATTACTGGTTTACATACCGCAAATTTTAACGAAACAAAACGAAAAAATGGAGCATGTAATGGTCACTGTTGTAATTTTAAAACTTATGTCCCCCCCCACCGCCTTAAGTACATTCTGATTCAATATAAACATGGAGGATTTAAAATGAATTGTGCTGCAGGGTTATTGGATGCGGACATATGAGCAACCAATGGACTATCTGTTTGCATCCCAAAACATAAACCTACGAAAGTCCACGGAAAATTCAAGTCCGTTATAATACTAATGGCATTCGAAAGTAATTAATGTGTCTTAACTAGATGGGATAAGAAAAAGCGGTGATCTAATGTAGATTGATCTAGCCAGGTCGAAGAATAGTTTCGTTCATCCTAACTGCAATTAAGTTTACATGAAACAGATAACGATACAGTTGACGCAGTGAGTAAATGCGACGTTTAAGCTGTCGAAACCATCGATTTGCCCTCCAAAGTAACAAATGAGTTGGCTCTACGGGTCCCAACAGTCCACTTAAAAATTTGTGATCGGTCAACTTGACACGTTCAGTAAACCCATACGTTTGTCGACTCACTCATGCAGTGAAACTGTCTTCCAACATGTAAAGAGGATGAGAGAAATAATCACACAGCTGGATTTAAATGTCTCGCACTCGATTTGGACTTCGTTCCACCTCACAACAGACCTCATCACTGGTCTTTTCAAAGCTAGTAGGTAAATCGATGTTCGTTGTATTAGTTTGGATCATGAGCTGATAAAGTCGCCAATGAAGACTACTCAGATTCGTTAAGGTGGCGCGTGCGTAACAGTCGTACAGTTCGCTATGTTCTGTAAAACATCATGCATGATTTTGTAACCAGAACTAAATCCCGAATTGTAAGTAGTCTGATGAGCAACCACTGACTAGTATCGTGTTGCCAGGAGGAATGGATCGTTTGAATTCGAGCGCTAGTCTCAAGTGATCGTGATTATCACGTACAGTTTGGCTTGTTAATTGAAGCGTTCCGTTCTGTCTTGCACCCGGTTATAACGAACTACGTTTTTTGTACTAACTTCTCTACTTCCCGTCTGTTAGTTACCGTCATTACTTAAAATAGTTCAATGACTGCTACTGTTTCTTACAATTACGAGGTGTAAGCAAACGGAATAGCTTTAGTCTGAAAATAAAAATGGACGATAAATTCAACTAACCACGATATTTTATCCATTGGCTAAAAAACAACCTCACATGCAAAGAATTAATGTGGCAAAATGTTGTCAACTTTACATGGGCCACCCATGTTAGTTTAGATACAGTGAAGCAGTTATGTACTGAAAGCACACAGTTAACAGTACTTTGTGGTTACAGACATTTAAATGTTTTGACTGATGAAAAGGTTGGACACCATTTGCAACTGAACGTAGCTTTCGCATTTTCATGGACTATTTTATCTGTCCGCTTTCTAATATGGCACTATACTCAAAACTCCCTACTATTAGAAATTTGTAAGAATAGCATAACTTTGTCAGGACTAAGATGTGAACTCCGACCCACATTCTTGTAAGATTAACTTTTAAGCCACTGCACTGCTAACTTCTCACTAATGACAGTGGAATTATCCAACCTATGCTATAAGCCTATTCCCCTCGATGTGACAGATATCGTGTCTCTTTTCAAGAAAGTAGAAAACTTGCGCACACTCACAAGTGCTTATGGTTACAAGCTGCAGTGTACTAATTTGATGCTGTTTAACGTAAGGAGACGTCCCAGTAGTCAACGCGGTCACCACACAGAAAAGTGGATCGGCGTTAAAAACACAATTTTGTCTAGGATTTCAAGAGCTTGCAATTCATTATTACTGCTTCCGTTCAAAAAGTGCTATCTGAAATGCTTATCTACACGCGATACCCCTGATTAACTGTAAGTGATTCACAATAAAAGGTCAAACGATGTGGTTCAGTGATTGAAAGCACATAGCTGACACTCTCAACTGCTTACCCGTAGTTCTGATTGGGTATCGACTCTGGACTGCTCGCAGTCGAATAGGCTGACTTCAAATGCTTTGTGCACCTTTAAACACGACTGGATCAAACGGGTGCAGGCTGCGTGGCATGGCCAGCGGAACAGACGTATGAATTCCGGGCTAATATCCTTTGCTAACAAACACAGAAGGGCCACCTGACGCACTAGATCAGGTACACATCCTAGAGTACCCAACTGCGCAGCCTCTAAGCTCAGGCGCCGTTCCAAGCTATGACGTTGCTGTTGTGCGACAAAAGCAAGTCGATTCTGCTTCACTTTAATATTGGTTGTCAGTTCAGCCGCTTTGGTATGAAGCTGTATTAGATCCAGACTGGTCAGAACTCTCGGTTGCTTAGTCATTTTGACCGACTGTGGACTGCGACGATCGATTCCAGGTACCACTGAGACGGTTTCTTTGCATAAACTCACGTGACGCAATTCTGACATGAGTGTATACAGTTGAACCTGCGATGGTGCGAGAAGAAAGGTCAAAAGCGGGAGTTAAAAAGGTAGATGAGAAAAACATTTAAATTGTCGCTGTTGAGAGATGTGCTGTACATTCGTTGTCTACATGTTCATACAAATGTAATAGTCTACGTGTGTAAGTGGTCATCAGTAAACCCACTGTCCTATGGTACTGACTTCTTTTTCATGTTGTGAATGACATAAGTATCTCCAACATCTTCAGTACCATCAGTTAAGAACACTGCAACATTACTTGTGGTGAACTAGACCGAATCATCGGTTGTCTGTTCGATTGTCAACAGACAATTTACCTCATACGCATTCAACTGTTTTCTCAAATACTCAAGTTTTCGTATTATGGTCTGTAAATATAGAATAAGTCAAAAGCTATTGTGTTTCTTGGCACTGCAAAATCTTCGACAATGGGCTAAGACAAGTTGACTTTTATTGACTGATTTGTAGTGCTCGCCAAGACCCATGACTCATCTAAAATAACATTTGAGCTTAGAAAATAGAAGAAATCAGCGTGTTTGTCAACCAATCGTGTGACCAACGCCCAAAAGTAAAACACAATGGCCGGTTTATTCCATCGTACCGACATAGTAAGATGACAAGAAGAAAAGCAGGTCTTAAAAGTCTCTGAGTAAACCTTGGTAGAAGAAAGCCGGCAAAAAGTTGGCGGATTATTTCGTTTATCGTAGTCAGTCAGTTGATGAATATAAACGACACAAGCACGTTAAGTGACCTATTAGGCCTACTTGAGTCCTTCAAGTATTGTTCCACTACTGCAGCAGTACTCACAAATAAACGTTACATAGTTTTTCAATCAGTCAGTGCTGGTATATTTTGATATACTATCTCCGAAAATATAACAAATGAAGTATTTCCCCCATTCTCTCGGGATTAATCTCCGGGTTGTTCAGTGCCGCGCATAGCCGACCTATCGAAATATGCTGGTTTTGCTCCCACATGCAACTGAACATGTAGAGCGGCATGACACAAGACTGCAAGTTGTTCTGAAATTATGACATATAATTTTGTGTTGTCATACGATGACTCTGTTAGCTTGATTTTAGCACGCGTAACCCATGAGGACACACCCAGCACCCAAAGTGATGTGATAGCTTGTCTAACTGGATTCATTCTATATTGTTAACTGTGACACGAATGTTCCAAGAATCTGTTTTTATGTCTGGCGATGCCATTAACGTTGGTAACTTTCGGATGAACACGTTTAAATCAAAGTCCATGATAACTTTGAGAAAATTGTACATTATCATGCATCACCATAAACCATCGTAGGCAGTGTGAACAAGGTGTATTTCCGTCACTATTCTTTTGAAAGTGATTCATTTAAGAGTATAACACGCTACACAGCACAAGAGTTGTCCAGTATTTGTCAGGTCTTTCATATCCTTGTTCTCATTCTGGCCACTTACATCAGTCTTGAGTTACAAAATTACCCAGGCCGTCAGAGCTGATAAGACTGCCTCTAAAACAATGAAATTTACTTAGGTAATGTAGCATGGATAGCTAATGTTTGAAGACAGAGAAAAAATCTAGCCACCCACCTGTTGGATAGTATCGTCGCGGGATGTGAACATTGCGCTCACTGTCCTTAGTCGAGAATAAAAAATATTCAAATATATATGACATGCAGGTAGTAACCGTAATAGCAGCAGGTTTTATTGGGTTTCGGACAAGAACAGCAAATATTATCATTCCCAAGGCAGACAAATTTTCTGTGTCAACGGTCTATAAACACATAATGCCAGATGGCAGTTGCTGAACGGCAGCTCCCAGGAGACGCAGACAATTCTGTGTTTCGACTCTACACTACCGCCTTACTTTCGTTGGCCGGACCAACAACATACTTTGCATCGTGTGAGGATGAGTTTCTGCCAGGTAGTAACTCAAAAACACCAAACTTTCCCATGGCGGATTTTGACAAGCCTGATGAAGGAGTTATGCATCAAAACAACGTTTATCTATCAAGGAAGCATACCATCTGCGGTGCGTGATACTGTCTTGAAAATATAAGAACCATCCATTTTTGTTACAGTTCTTTTTGAAGTACTGCAAACATGTATGAGTGAATTCATCTATGCCTATGGTTTTATCACGCGTGAATCATGTAGCAGATCGTTAGTACTTGTTATCGTACCAACATTTTGGTATTTTGGCAAATAACTCCTTTCTTACTGATAGCCACCTTTCCTGTGTTACGAGACGCACTAGAAGTCACAAACGGCAAGTATCAAAATATGATCTCAAATGGCTGCTTTAAAAACTTCAGCCTGTGTTTTAGACATAATTTTGTCTAATATCCATAATCCCCATAAACACTGTACAGATTACTACATCTGATTGTCGGGTTGAGATAATTTGGCTTAAACTCTAATGATTGTTTGATTGGCGCCAAAACCGTTTCATTTGCCACTAATTTTTTAGTTCACTAATGTCTGATTCCTGTGGAGGCTATGGAGTTTTGTTTGAAGACGATCTCTGTCACATTCAAAAGAGGATTCTGTTGACAAACAGAGGGAGCCGCACTGGGCTAGCCTACTTAGCATACTGTTTTAACTTGATTCACATGAAGATAAGTTGCACTCCCTCTTTCACAATCCACTCATAATTTGGTGGAGGTATTTCATTAATGTGTTTGTCTTGACACACGCTTAAAACAGTAATAAACAGACGGAACAATACCGTCTCTATTCCCACTCGGAATTTGTGATCTAAAAGGATTCAGTGAACCAGAAGTTGAGTTTTCTTGATTGTAGAATTCGTAGAAATGATGGTGAACCGGACATGGGAGTAAGCAGAACGCATGTTCACTCTTATCCGTATTTTTCCTTTGGCTCAGAAAACCTCCCGTACATTGACTGATCACAGACACAAATTGTCGATATCACATAAGGTCATCATTTCAGTATCGAAAGCTAATGGAGACTGCGGAAGGATTCTGCACCATACACAAATGGCAACCTGGATCACGATTAGCTAGTCCGCAAATTGATTGTTATGTATGTAGTGTGTATAGTCTTCTGACCTTTTCTGCTACCTTGGCGTGGTGGTCAGGCTTGTGTGCTGTCTTGATCCGGAGAGCTGTACTGACTGCGACCTCGCTCGTTTCAGGTTCAACCCTGTCAGAATGGCCAAAGGGGAGCAGCCAGACAAAAAGCAGATGCGTCCGTTGTGAAGTGTTCGTTGTGTATGGTGTCAGTCTTTTGCGTTTCGATTCGGTTTGTTATTTTCTTTTTTGCCTGGTCTGATTCTTTATATGTGATTGGTCGGTCTGTGCAGTATTGTCTCTATATCAATGTACCGAATGTCTTGGGTTACGACTGTCAAGCCTGTCCTGGATGGTTGAGGCTGCTGCGTGTGTGTCAC
>LUCH01002209.1:64555-103095 GCA_013368495.1 Paragonimus heterotremus | reverse complement strand
TCGGGTTTACACCGGATACGTGGTGTGTGAGTAAAACCGCAAGTGGTGCAGCGCAAGCCACTTGTAGTGATGGTTCGAAGCGCAGGCGTCCTTTGGCTTCGGTCATTGTGACAGGCTAATCCGTTTCGGATGCCGCCAGCTATGAAGTATGTGTGGCTGACGCCTTTTGTCGTGGTATTTTGCTTCCCATTTCTCGTCCGTTTATCCAATTTTGTTGCGCGATGGCTCGTCCGGTTGCCCGTGTTGTCCGCGATCCACTCGCTGTAGGCTTTGGACACACCTTGAAGTATTCCATCGAGTGTTGGAATACTCACGTCTCCGATTTGGTCATAGATCACACTATGGTTTGTCAAGTTTATTTCTGTTTTCTTTTGTTTACGTAGTCAGTTTTGATAAAAAATAATGTCCCAGGTTAGCTGCGTGATACTTTTGTAAGGAATCAATGATATACTAATCAAGCGGAAGTTCAACTTCTCAAATTTTGTGCTACCCATAGTGGTTGTAAACAGGAGAAATGCTGAGCTGCGAATGGTTTAATTAATAGCAAACTGCCTAAATCCAGATAACAACTTGGGATTGAACCCATTCTTGGCCGTAATTACAGCAGTCTACGATGCTGCTGTCAACTTCGAGTCGATTTCCGGCATCGAAATTGACACTGTACAAGATGTCATAAAATACTTAACCTATCGCAAGCGGGCTTTTATGTCACTTATTAAGGCACTCACCTATCATGAAAGACAGTTTAGTCAACAAAGTATACACTAAAATAATGATACCTTGTCCATAAATCCTGGCCACTCTTGGTATGCTGCTATTTCGGATTTACAGTTCCACAGTGTTGAAACCGTTGACTGTTAACAGTGTGCGAACTGAACTTAAATGCAATCCGTTTCGAATACGGACAAAACAAAGAGCGAGCTTTGAGATAACTCATTAGCAATCGGCAAGTTTGTGTGTTGATGACTATTAAGTTAACTTAGCAACTCAACGAGTGATATTTGTGAAGATCGTGAGCATAGGGAAACGACTTCATCGACAAATACCCGTTGTCGTTGCTACGCCCCAATGTAAATGAGGTTTGCCCGAATGGGGTTCGTAACCGAGGTCAAGACACCAGCGTTTCGAGACCAGCATGCTTATAAATCGAATATCTCGAGGCATGGGACGGCTGGTGTCCGCCAAGATAGCATGTCGCGTCCATTAACAGAACATGTTTTTGGGTCCAATCAACCTTTCTAAATTGCTTGGGAATACTCAGGGTAGTCGTGTGGACGCCCAACCGCCAACATTATCGTTAACCGCAAAAGTACAATGTTGCGATTTTAGGTTAACCTTAAAACATTATCCACTTGGACACATCTAGGGTAAGGGAAATAAGCATAGTCATCCCGTGAATTAAACCGAACCGGAAAATGACTGATGATGTGTGGCACGAGGTTGTTGAAGTTGTAATAATACTTGAAAAAGCAAAGCTGATAGACTGTTCATGGCGTGGTGGTAGCGACGCCCTTTGTCAGTTGCACAGTTCCAGTTTAGAGGCCCCTTTGGAGTGGCTGTTCCTATTGAGAGTTGGGCGGCTCAACTGCATTCAGATCACGCGTGACCTTGTGTGTCATACGAAGGCGAACACTTCAGATGGCTGAGTTAACAAAGGTGACTTTCAAATTAGAAGTAGTGAGACTACATCAGTAGTATAGTATTAATCCCTCCGCGAAGGTTACGGCAGTCAGACCATAGTGCTGCTATCAGCAGACAGTACAGACTGACTGACAACCACAGCTTCTGTCGAAATATATCTTTTTTGTGAGTTGTATGCCTATTGCTTCTGGATTTTAGTAACTAGCGCCATACGCTGAAACCGTTCTCAGCCAGACGAGGGTAGCAACACGAAAGAAAGAGACACCCCGAGGGTCGACCCACAATCGTGTCCATACACGTTAGTTGTTCGGATATGGTTCTGCCGTGAGTATGCACAACAGAAACTGGAAAGGTTTTTGTTAGAAGTGGCATTCCAGAGGTTATACCATTGTTCGGACTCTTCTCCAGCAGCTAACTGTTGCTTTGTTTAAAATGGAAGAGTTCCTACTGATTTCGTTTGGTGACTGTGAAGTCTCAAAACCACCAGCTAAAGAAGAATGCACATATATTTTCCACCTACCTAACAGGGTTGAATGCTTGTTGGGATTGTGCGATAGCCCATGTCCACGTAGGGGAACCATGAACGGATTGTCAAATGAGTGTATGGTGTGGGTGGAGAGAACGATTAACCTTTCAAATAGATGATGCGAAAACGAGCCTAGACTCCATAATGACGCTCTGTACCTAAAAACGTCGGTTATTAATACATCAATCAGGTATGTCCTAAAGGCTGTTTGAAATTACCGTTGTTGGCATACCTAATAATAAACAAGCTCTAAGTAAAAGTGCTAAATGTTTACAGAGTGCTAGGAAAAGAGAGGTGCGAACTGAATAATAAGATACGGCCTGTCTGGTCTATTGCTTTAGACGGAAGAATTGACCAACTCATACACTATGAGTCACACTCACAGTTGACTCCAAAGTGTACGTGCAAAAGACGGGTGGAATGTCCGGAATTGATTTAAAAAGTGAGCGGAATCGCTATGGGGGAATTTTGGGATGTTTTTACACCCGATATCAGTAAGACCACGGACGGTATCAGCATGGGACAGAAAACCGGACCAGAAATGGTCCGGCAGAGAACCGTTGATCAAACTATCACAGTATATCTAATGTACCACAGGAATCTAGAGAATGCTAGCTCAATGACATAGGACCTGCCTATAAGTCGTAGATTCAGGAACGGTCTCCTATGGTGTTTAATTGAGAATCAGTCGGATATGAGGATGAAGGTGCTAGTTGGGAGATCACAGAATGTCTGCTGCTTATGAATGTCGGGTCACACATATGCTGGATACTATCAGGGTGTCCAAAGCTAGAGTGAAACAGCCACGGCCAGAGGGGAGAAAACCCATAAACGTGATTAGTAGTTGGCGTTACCGCGATGAGTATGCCACTGTAGACAACTCGTAAAATTTCTGGTAAGGCAGTGCACGTGCACCAGAAAGTGTACACAGTTTCAGACATAATACAATATGATAGTGTCGAAACGAAACACTTGTTATCCGTCATTCAAAGCAGGTCCAATGGCCAATCTGGGTCACATAGACTTTTGGGTCATTGCTGATTTCGATAGTGCAAGAACAAATAGATTGGCCTACGTGTGTCACAAGAACGTCACTCATTACATCACTTAAGTGCATTGTGGATCAGTTCAATCGGTGAAAAACACTGCTAGTCTCAATAATCCTTTTCTGGAGTGGGCAAATTAGAAGGTTATTCACAGAAAACGCCACCGTAACTGGTATATTAACTTTTCCCTTAACAATATGACCAAACAGCAGAAAAAGAGCCGAAATAAAAGTCAGCAATCGAGTGGAAATAGCCCGAAAACTTCCGTATACAATCAGTCTTCGAATAACGAGAACCACTGGAAAGTAAAACCTTGATGCGGTGGGGTATCGCAAATCAATAAGACTTAAAAATAACTTATATTAAGATTAAAAATACGCAGGTATACAAACTAGAAAGTTAGTTTAAAAAACCCGGTAATTTTTCACTGCTTCCCCTGCTGTTTTCTTGTCATCTCGTACTGCATATGTGACACACTAAGCAGTAGGTTGGAATATATTTTCAGGGCTGCTCACTAATACGAGTAGACCTTATCAGTAGTACATGCAAAGACTGGTATTCAGTTGTAATTATTCATCATAATCTTCATCATCTTCTGCAATAATATGTCTTATTCATTTGGCTATCAAGTGGTTCTGGGTAAAAATGTCAATATCTGAGAAGTGGGTGATAAATCAAAATCTGCTTATCCATCTACCTACCTATCAAATTTGCAATGGTAACTGGGTGGTTCAAATATCTATCTACCGTTCCACCTTTGACGAATAAAACACGAGTCTGAAGGATCAACTGACCCCAAGATGAGAAGTTCTGCTGTTTAATTCACCAAACAATGTCTGGAGTCGTCTCTTTCAATCGGTGTTATGAGGCAGGCAAACCCTTGGGATGTGCCGGAAAACACTAAGCGTACATTTTTTGGTTCACATTTCTAAATGCGCATCGCCGTTGACCGAATAGTTTGGTGGCTACCTTGCGATCCAATTACATAGCACTCATCAAAGTCCGCTCTCTTTCTGAATATTTCTAACTTAAGTTTGGCTGATTCCAAGATTCTGAGTAATACGCCTCAATAATTGTTAGCGTCACACACAAGTGGGAAGTGAAGAGCAGCAGGCTGACTTTAGAACCGTATTCGATTATGCGAGCGACACTCCAATCCACGTTAATAATACACCTCCATGTCAAAAAAAATGTACCACTTCAGTTATGACTGTCTGAAACTGCCTAGTTTGCGATGACGTACGCACCAGTCTTTCTTTATCTGTGTGGATGCAAACCACCCTCCATTGTGGTTTAGCTCATGCGTTGTTCACTAAGTAGCAGTTTCCCAGTGATCAAAATATTGTAAGTTGCTACTTCACGAAGTTGCTACTGTACGTAGAGTTTGGTGGGGGATAGGACGAACAATTAAAGGTGGTTGTTGTTAGGACTTGAGGGCACGTCCTCTCAAAAGGTAGCAAATCAATGGAAAAACTGAAACGACCAGACCAAAGTCGACATTCTAGAAAGGGTGCTCTCTGTTCGGAGGGATTACTATATGGCCGAATACAGTACACCATTTTCCATAGGTTAAATAAGAACCACGCCTTCGGAAAATTCGATAAGACTACATTTATGACGAAACTTACCGGGTTCAAATGTAGAATGTCGTACGGAAGCCGACATGTTATTTGAAGTGGCTACGGTGATCCAAGTATTAACATTTCGTCATTTATTGTTCGTCATGACAAGGCGCCGGCAGTCGACATCTGCGACCACCCCGTTGTCACATATGCTCAAGTGTCAAAACAGCGTACAGATGATTTCTTGATTGAATCGCGAGCATCATGAGTGTTTTGTAGCAGACACATAATCGTTTGAACAAGGTTAAGCTGGCGAGCAGCAGGTGATGTTCAGCATGATAATCGTGAAAAGGTAACTCAAGCTGAACACACGACATCCATTTTAGTTGGACATCAGAGACATGAGGGTGTGTGTGCGTACGTGTGTTTCCGCAGACAAGTCATAGGTACTCAACTACATTAAACAAAGCGGCAACACAAAGCAGCTAGTTGAAAAGGTCATCTGGAAATTAGGAAGTTGGCACACGACCGGCCAACGGTTGCCAGTTTAGCAACCATTTATGGTGAGTAAAAACGTTTGACCGCTTTGTCTATGTTTTATCTCCTCCGTGTCAGGATTCAAAAGTTGTCATGACCGAACAATACACATAGTTACACTATGAACTGTAGCAATAAATCTGTGTGCGTATTCAATGATCCTATTGGGACCGTAAGTTACACGAGCAGTTCACCTCTTTGGCCCACTTATTTGTATTTGCTCACGTCATGGATGAAACAACACAGGTGACACGATTTCAGGAAGCTGCATAACCATTAAGCTTAGTAGTCACGCAATACAAACAGATGACAAGCGTACAACGATAAGCGACAACGAGCGATCAGGTCGTGCAGTAACCATTTTGTTGAGCCGGGCGAATTGATAAATGTGTTTTTCTCAAACGAGGACCGTAAGATAAGTTGTAACCAAAGAATAAAACTGATGCGGACACACTATGAGGCTGAAGAATAATGGGAACGCGTCTTATACGTTTCCGTGAACCATATTCTTATTTCTATCAATCTAGCTAACAAACAAACCTTCATGTTCAAAAACCACGGGCAATTTGGTCTCAATGTTATGTGAAGCCTCATCTCTCGACATCCGATATATCCTACTGTTTCTACAGAATGCAACATACAACAGTTTAAGTGGGAAAATAGCACCAGCCAGCTGAGAAATTCAATTATGTTTAAGAAGATCGCAGGTCAAAAAACCCCAGGGTCAGTGACGTAATACTGTCACGTTACAGTTCCACACTTACGTGCGGTAAATCTATAACCACGCTTGTGTTACGTGTTTTTTCGAAAGAAACCGATCCGAACTTGACTGAGGTTGTACCGGCCTGATAGGTCAGGAGTAGAAGAGATGTGAAGTACCCGGATGCGAACGAACATAATGAATTGTTGGATAATTACTACTACGTACCCTCGTGATCATATCCAATGCCAACTGATTGCCTGAGACAGACTGTGCCCATTCGGACTCGATAATTACAGTATATTTGGTATAAAATGCAGCTGGTGCCTAAAGCGAGTTGCCGCCTTTGCCCACAAAATACATATTCTTCAGTTAAGATAATGAACAATCATTTAAAAGAGCCCTTTAGACAGACTGGATATGTTAGGCTGGATGAAGACAACCTTGTTTGCGCAATCAGGTCAAACTTCTAGTGGGAGATGGTCACGTACGACTTGCCAAAACTGCCCGCAACTTTCGAACACGAGTCGGTGGTAATGGAAACCAAGTGCTAGAAGTACTATGACTTGTTTCAAAAGCACCGCATTCGAAGAAATGTTTTCCTGATAGCCATGTGCGTGACAGAGCTCATTCAAATGTTAAGTTGGATGTAAGGTAGTGTCCAGGATTCGTTAATTTCTGAGGACAAAGTTACGATTTTATGTCGAACATGTGCTTTACCTTATATGGAACATGTTCGGGAGAGTTTCTAGAACAATTATGATATGCGGTAGATCATGCTCCAAACTAGAACTGGCAGAAACAGAATTCACTACTTATTGATAAAGTTTTATCTCATCAAAGAGAACTTCCGTTGCGATTGAACAAAAAACTAACATCCAAAGGCCCTCTTCGTGACTACAAACGAAAATATCTGGAAAGTGAACAGAGTCGTTACCGACAGTTTGACACATGCGCCTCTTAGGCTAGATTACAAGGCAGCGAGATCATCCAATATTAGGAGTTTAGCAAAATCAAATCAAGCGAAGAACACGGTGCGAGAAAAGACAACGTTTTCAAGCCACGTCACTGTGTTTAGAAATCCTGAATTAAGTGAAAAGTAGGAATTAAAGGGACTTTCTCTCATGTATAGGTCTACCGATGCGTCGGTTAAGTTTATGATCACCAACAGATTTTTTTCAAAACCCTGTTGAGAAAAACAACTGGGTAAAGCCTATGTTGAGCCCTGTGGAACGGAACAACGAAAATTGGCACGTTACATTTTATTCGATAGTCCTGCACTTCGGTAAGTATTTCTAACCGGTTAATTTCATATCTACAAAGATGCACTAACCAAAGGGATAACTCAGATGAAAAATCCAATCTTGAATAAGAATAAACAATTTCAATGAGTCAGAATCACCGACCGTAACTTGACCATTAAGACCGATGGAAAAACGAGCTGTCAATTAGGTGGAAGTTACTTGCAGGCCAGTTAGAAGAACAAAATAAATGGGAAGTATTACTCCCAGTGAACGCAGTCAGTGATTTTTGCACACCAAGCTCTAACCAAACAGTGACGGTTCATACTAATATGACGTAACAAACATCACTAGAGACCAGTTACTACGTCACATGACCTGCTTGTGGTCACTCTATACTTAAATACCCTAATACAAAAGCCCACGGGGTGCACGACAAAGTGAGGGGTTATGATGAAGAATATCAAACAGAAAAACTGAAGTCCTTGTAGAAAAGCCTAAGCTAAAGGTTTGTTGTTGTGAGAAAAGACCCCGTTTGTGTGGAATCTACCTCCCAAAAATCAACAATTTAAGTTCAGATTGAAACATCAACAACAACACGTGCGACAGTGCGCAACGGTGACAGCGCCAACATTCACACTCAAGCTTAGGGGTGAGATATGTAATTTTCCCAAACAGTTCTCTCTAGGATTTGGAAGCACCCAATTTACGCATGAGCCAGTGTGCCGCATGGCATTTCCACAATGTACGGTTTCTAACTTACAGCTAACAACGAGTTTTGTAGGAGGAGAGCAACATAATCAAGCTGATTATCTCAGCATGTTTCTAATGCTGAAATCACCTTAACTCGCGGTACGATCACAAAGACATTGGATTTGCCGGCAAACAAGTAAGCCAGTTTACCTCACCTGGCAGACAGCCTGTTCCTGCCTAGTAAAGATTAAGATGTCTGACCGTTATTAATAGGATGAATCACTCGACAAATAGTACGGATAGTTACGCAACGCACTTTGCCAGCCTGTAGCTGACTCACATACCCGGCGTAACAAATAATGCAATTTTGTGGTTTGCTAGGAAAGCATCTATATCATGTCAATTTCAAAAAGGGACGGCAAACTCTCGCTTAATCTTCTGCGTATATGGCATAACAAAAGTGCAAAACTGGTTATCAGATCGATCGAAGCTCAGACAAACAACAGGGATTTAAAAAAGATCCAGGTTTATAAATTCAACTACGCGCACTCGTTTTACAATTCTAACGACGAAAGGTTCGTTCATCCTTGTTTGTTAGTCCGAACCTGGCTCTGTCTTTACATAGATCAAACATTCTTACCTTTGAGTTAAGTAAGAAATCGAACCAAGACTAGATAAAATTCACACTCTCTGTGATTACCCACGATTCAAAATGAGGTTTTGTGTTAGTTTAGCTGAGTGAATCATTTACCTTCCAAAAGCGAGGAGGTGCACAAGTTACAAGCGTATTGTTGACTTGAGTTGATTGTGCAACCGGTCAATCCTAGATGAGGAAACTGAGATGGAAAGCACAGCAAAGGTGTTGCTATTGATTAGATCAAAGCAAAGTAACTAGAATAGACAAAGTCCATAACCCCATATGAGCTTAAATTGGCTCAACGTTGACAATATTGGCTACTACTCACAGGGTTTCAGATTCGAAAGTATCTATTTATAACTGAACTGATATGTCACACGATGAAAAGGACCACGCATTACAGAGGACCACAACTTAACTTAAAGCACAGTGGTAATAATAATAATAATAATAATAATAATAATAATAATAATAATAATAATAATAATAATAATAATAATAATAACGAATTCACTTTAGATGAGCGGATACCTACCTAAACCTAATGAACCTATCCATTTCATGGAGTCCCTAAACAGACTGTAGAACTTAAAAAGCTGTGTGTCTTGTTAAGTCTTGAACACAAGCTAATTTACAAACAGACGACTCTGTTGTGCTCGCATAATTAAGAAATCTGCATTAGAGTGCAAACTAGTAAACACAACCTTCTCCCTTGGGGGAAAATAGCAATACGGCCGAGTACGACTGACACTGAAAAGTAACATTTAAGTTGATGAAGAAAAATGGTCTCGGTACACCAAAGGTGTAATCAGGCATGTCCAGTCCCTGAAATTTTCCCAGAGATTTAAGTAACCATACTGCGAAGACGAGGGACAGTATTAATGAGACTGATATGTAGAAGATGGAAAATACCATTGATTGCTTCCCCCAAACAGAGATGTGTCTATCGCACAGTGTAAAATAAACGATACAGCCGGGAGAACCAAGTTTAATGAAATAAACAAAAAAAACCTGGGCGTCGCTTGCAATGATAAATAATCACACACATCTAAAGTCGCAGGAAGGCGCGAAAGGCATTAAGCATAAATTTGCATAAAACCTTCTTTCATGTAGATAAGCTACTATGCAGGCACCAGTAGTACGATTATCTCTACTAATTTCTTCATTAATCGGGTTATAAAAATCGCGGTTAATGGTGCGTGCACATCACTTGAAGCTTCAACTGCGTCGTTTAAGGGGTGACTATTTTTAGTGTTTTGTAGCATACATTTTTGTCTCATTAGCCCTTTGGAAGAAATGATAATCCGCCATCTATCAGAAACCATGCACCATGTAAGTCTGATGAATAGTCGGTACAAGTCCTCGTTTTCAGTAGCGAGTCTTACTGGCTTCCACTGGGTTGAGTTGACCGACCATATACACACGTCATGTCGAATGGCAATGCAGGTTGGTGAACTACAACAGAGCTGAATTAGGTAAAAGAAGCCACAGGAATGCTGAACCGTTACATATTAGTAAACCTCAGCAATAGGACGGATGTCAGTGATGAAGATTATGAGAGTAAAAGAGATAACCGATCCGGGAAAGTAATCATGCTGCTAACCAGTCTGTCTTCTCCTATCCAGGAGGTCGTGCATGGACGGCAAATACTGACAATCCAAATCAGCTTAACTAAAAAAACTCTGTTTCATCACACTGGATTGACCTGTCGAAACATCCTCAAACGACGGCTCCAAACCACTGCAGTTAGTTTGTCCTACCACATCACTGTAGCCTTACACCATACAGATAGGCTATTTGACGAACCGATAACACAAACCATAATGTTGTCCGTAAGGGAAGCGGAAGGTTGGAACTGTTCAGAGGTACGGTCAATTGTCTAGTGTTTCAAAATTTCATCTCAACTTTCCAAGTATTTGAAAAGGGGACTGTGTGGGTACACAAAATCAATTCGTTCAGGTATTACAATTGTGGTGCTCATTAATTGGCTACCTAAGTGACTTAGATCAGCATAAAACTTTGTTCGCCTAGCACCACCCAATAAAATAAGCATCTTTCTGACCACGATTCTCAACATAATGAAGAAGTAATGAAAAACAGGGGTCCGGATTTGTTTAATCGACATATTTGAATTTGTAAAAATGGACACTGTTCAGGAGTTAGGACGAAGTAAGGTGTGCTACACAATATTTATGTATGGAACACAACTAACGTATCTCCACGGGCAATCAAATTCACCATCTTGTGAACTATCCGCATAACCCTACAAGTATGTAGTAAGCGCTCTAAACCAATGTGCCAATATTGCCCGATACAACGAACAGTTTTCACTCCAATTCCTAGCCAGCAATATTAGGCCAGTCGACGCCAAACAGTTGGTGTCGTTGGCCTCACTGACCAACCACTTAAATTACCTGTTGATCAGAGCGAACGCCAGCACACATGAAGCCGGGTTTTAAGACCGCTTGAGACGACCCAGACTGAACAGATCGCATGTGTGTGTGGGTACTTGTATGCACTCCGCTCACTCGATGAGGCCGAACAAACATGTTCACGCAGGTGCATGAGGGTAGCTATTCAATCAAAAATAGACTGTAATTTCACCGATGGTAGTTGAGTTGGGCTCAAAGTTCCGTCAAGTATAGGGATCGTCCATTGTGATCTTAGTAGCGATGACGCAATTTCGATTTGTAATGTGGAATGTACAGTTCTCTTCTACAACCGAAATGAAAAAATGACGAAACCGTGAGGTAATGCCGCACTGAATGCGTGTTACTCTCCTCACCGTTTTGGTCGATTGTCTATACTGATGACTGTAAACCGAACTCCATCAAACAATCTTCGTCTGCATCCGCAAACAAACGAGTGGTCACTTGTGTTGTGTAGCCCTCCAAAGTCGAAATAAAAAGAAACAGCCCGAGTCCGGTCAAAAATATCGTTCGTAAATTTGCGATGTGGGCACATACACTAAGGAGAGGAGTGACAACGGTTGCTGGATCGAATGCATTTTTCAACGTGCACAGGCTAGGCCGAATTGGCAAGCATGAACTGATTAATGTACACAGAACGGATTGAGTCACAATTCACCAGATCAGCTGTAATGTCTGCTGATTCACCAGTATGGCTTTAATCGATAGCCACAGCGATATATCGAACAAATTGAGACGCTCGGACAGTGGACTTTAAGCACAGCACAAGCAGGAGAGAGTTTGCTAAAGAGTGCTTTTGCCAAAATTACCTACCGTGAAAACCTAAACCGAAAAGAATATAAACACTAGAAGCTTCGTGTACTTATGACTCTTGAAAAGTGTACACCGGCGATAACACGTTGTCGAAAAGCAAAAGATACATGCGATTGCATGTCTCACGAGCATTCGGGTTCACTAGTAACTGCAGGTTTTCATCGACTCGACCAAAAGCAAGATTTTACAGAATGCGTGAGATTCATCTGCGCTCAAACATGTAACATCCCAGTAGTTTGCAACTAACTACCGAATGGTTTAGACGCAGACTTCATCGTTCAATACAAATGAACTATTAAGGTCAATGAATTTATGTGTGAACTCGACAACACAAGTATGAGATAAACAACACAGTTATCAAAACAAGATCACTTGCCTATGACGCAAACAGAAAACCAGTTTGGAGAGATTATTGTTCATCATCTGAACCGCAGTTACTGTCATCCTTGTATAGATTTTGTAGATTAAAAGAACCAAACGGCCTATATTATTGTGCGCCTTGATTCCATTTATGTTATTTGGTTCCAGGTGAGTCATTTGTAGTATTGCGAGGAATTTCACAGAATTCGATAGATTTCCTCATTTTGCCGGTGATTTAATATTGAAACTGTTATGCACCAAAGGCAGGCCACACAAAGAAATTCTTTTAAGTGTGTACAAGACAGCTGGCTAACAAAGAAACGTAGTTATTATATCAGACAGTTTTTAAGAGGTCGAAAATACATATGAATATGTCTTACTCATTATGATCACTTTCCTGTTCACGGAAGTTAAACATGAACAAAATGACCACTGTGAACTTGAAGAATAGCGAATGTTTGAGCTGTTCTGTAAAGTTAAGTACAGCATCCAACATCTAGGTGTGCATAAGAATAAGTCGACTTCTTTAAAGCAACATCTACGGAACTTTGACCACTATGCTTCAATGATTGATCCAGACAACTCAATCACACAACTACAGCCGCAGAACCACTTTATCCGTCATTTCCCCTAACGACCCAAACATATATTCGGCAAGTTATAATGGTTTCAGCCCTTCGGGCCCTTCGAGCCAGACTTATAAAGACCAATCTACAAACAGCGACCTCTATTCCTCTATACCAAGTCATCATTTGTCCACCCGGTATCTTGCGTTAATCGCCTGCGGCATCGGCAGCAAAGGTTTGGTGTGTGAGACGATTGACTGACATTCTTAAGTACATAGCCTAATCATCTAACTATACGATTTCCGAAAGACTGAGTGAATGAACTAGTTTGGCACTAAGTAACAATTATCCGCCTCCTAACATCATAATGACCCACTCGTTGATGCAGACAACGGTAGTCGAAAATTCGAAGAGAGAATGCGTCCACTAGTCTGGGTGGCCGTTACGCAGTTACATAGACCGTGTCATTCAATAGGAAAGTCGATTATGGTACTAAGCAATCAGTTCGAGGTTACAAACATAATCCGTAAAAATGCCACACCTTGCTGTGGTGTTCGCATTACTACAGTGGTCTCGCTAGCGAGAACCACCTTTCTCCAAAAATACTACCGTGGGAAGCGTTACAACACACATCAACAATATGCACACCTTACAAAGAACACATGGAAAGTTTGGCTTTTGATGTGTTGTGTTCTAAAGCTGAACAGCACAATTCGGAATTCTATGGAGGTGCGGAGTTATCAATATTGTGCGCAACAGCTCTGATGCAGTGGTTACTTGAGTTTTCCACAACCTATCCGGAACAATGCGGTTTCACTATGCGGCTCGTTGATCTACTGCTAGTGATACTCGTGCGTGGTCAGTTTTAGGTTTGTATATACTCGAAACAATGAAACAGCAGTTATCAGTCGTGGTCAGAGAGAGCATTCGCAATTAGAGCGGGTAGGCTTTCAAAAGTCCAAGGTTACTGGAGATGCGTGAACGAGACCAGAAAAGACCACACGAAGTCTAGGAGATGTGTCCGTTCTGCTGATGTCAGGGGTTACATAAGCACACACGTTCCTTTAAGGCACAGACCATACAGCATGTATGCGCAGGATCGGTCGGATGTACCTGAACAGGAAAACGTGGCGCCAAATGGAACAAGTCTTTTGTCTCCTGCGTAAACTCTGCATTGTCATGGGTCATCAGTGAAAAATAAGTGTCAAATGCATTGAAGCAATCTCAGACTCACAACTGAAAGGCGGATTAACAGTTAGCAGAAAGAAACCGGCCTAAAGCATAACAATGTAAATGCAAGTACGTGTGTCCAGCCCTTGCAAGCAGGACCAAAACTTACTTTGTAACTGGTACTTCTTGAAAGAGGAAATACTAAATATTGCGGCCGGTCACCGTGCGCAGTCTACAGCCGGTAATGATAGCCTACTCAGATCCAAAAAACGGAATGGCATCACGCCGTGTACACTACTAATCAACATGCAGCTCACTTAGTCATCCCTCGATAACGGTCATCCTCTCACAAGGGCAACTTGGTGATGTCTCGAAGGGTATCCCTTGTTGAGGGGATACTACAGTGGATATTAGAGGTTAGTCAGTTGGTCAAGCCTACTGTATGAGTAGCTAAACTCGTCTTGCATTCGCATTTTCCACTTCACCTGCATTTTGGCAAACTCCTGCGCTTCAACCCGATCACAACACTTTGTACAATGGTCTTCCTAGAAGATACCCTCTAACAGAAACTAAGCGCTTCTCTATAAGGGCCCCTGGTGACGCTGAAGCTGGATCATGTGATCAAGCTGAAATGAGAATCGTACTGAGTTCCAGTGCAAAACAATGTTTGTTGACTGGGTTCTGGTAAACAGTCGCCAATACATCGGTTAAAGTCGGTCAACACATATCTGAATATTGCTCCTTGTCCGTTATATCAGTACATGCTCCAAATGACAGGTTTGAATACTACCAAGAATGCGTTCTACGACACCACAATAAACCTTCTGAAGTAGACTGAACATTTAAATACAACCACGCAAACCGATGACTTAAATGATCATATCGGTCATCCTTCTCCAGATGAGAAGCGGGTGAGTGATGTTTAGAGTTCGGACACAACGCATTAAGATCTCTGAGATTGTGCGCATCTTAAGGTCTCTGCATTTTGGGTATTGCACTTCAATATTGGAAAAAGCATTGTGTCACATGGGGACCGTACTATGCATCTTAATAATGGGCACAAAATGATTAGATAACCATCGGTTACAGGTATGCCACTCAGAAACTGTCAAGCATTTTGGAGCAACCATTTGGACACGGATCATACTATTGTTCGTTACCGTTTATTCTTGCCATTTGCACAGAAGTCATACATTCGCAACCTTAAGATAGTAAAATGGCATTCAAACTTACCAAGAGGCACTGACAAACAAAATTCCCAGTTCGATTCAGGTGAAGGAATTCAACGAACACCAAAAACAAATCTCAATAGTTATGATACCTTGCTGTGAAGAGGAATGTTCTAGAGAAATTGTGCAACTGTGATGAGATAGAACTTCTTTCACGTCAAAAAACCTTACGAATCCACATGGCTGTGAGTATGATGAGGACCGTCACGAATTTAAAAGCGGACTGACTAAAGACTTTCACAGGCAGTGTGTATCACTTGGTCGAAGAGTCGGAAGAGGTAGACCGAACTTTTTTTTTACCCGGAAATAATAAAAAGCTGTTTTTTATTTGTAGTTATGCTGACCGCCTAGTCAATGTGAATGAGACATTTGAAAAAGATGGTTCACTTATCACCAGGCCGTCACGACGGCTCAACAGGTGGACTGAGTATTTTGAGGAACAGTTCAGCCGGGTTCAGTCGGACTATACAGATGGCGATGACCAGTCGTTAGGATCCAGAAGGTACTCTATTGGAAGCATACCTTGACCTTGAGCTTAAGTTAATGATGCATAACCAGGTTCCTGGATCAGATATCCAATCCCCTTCCTTTTTCAAAACAGTGTTGTCGGAAACGGAAGAGATTTCATGACTGGGGCTTACCAAAGGCAATTTCTATTTTTAACAGGAGATCCGAAGTCTACGTGACAACCACAGTGGCACTAATCTGGTGCTAACTGCGTCCAGGTTACTCACTGGCCTTATCTTATATCGGTTCACCGAACCCAGGGAAAACCGGATATGTGAAGAACAGGCAGAATTCCGGGCCAGTAGAAGGTGGATTGAAATTTCGGGGTGCTGGAGGAAACCATTGAGCTTAGTGTTGGGTTTCTTCCTGGCGTCAGATTAACCGGCATGGAGTGTGCAAATGACATTGCCTTACTTAGTCCCTCTGCCGAAGACATTCAGACCACGCCGAACAAAGTGAATGAGCCGGCTGGTATATGTGAAATGCGCTTCGCACCTTCAAAATGCAGAGTGCTGCTCTTCAAGACTGGGGAATTTCTAGTTCCATGTTACTTATTACAGGCGGTCCGATTAAGACTGGAGGGTTTGACATACTTGGGTAGCATTACCTCGTCAGCTCGAAATATAGTTGGTATGATACCACCGAGCATAGCAAAGGCAAGTGTTGTCTTGGTGTTGAAAAGCTGTCCGTTTGTCGTCTAAAAGAAGAGTGTTTATCGGTGTTCTGTTTTGCTCTACGGTTCTGCAACATGGCCCGGCCGTAACGAAGATAACAACAAACTTCCCGTGGTTCACCATCGTCATCTCCGACAATTAGCCCACATCGAGTGGGGTGATCACACGAGCAACGTGGCCGTTCACCAGCCAGTAGTTGGGAACGCTCGGGATACCGATCACGGACAGAATTCGCTTTTCCTTTCTCTAAGGATGACCTTCATACGGAGTTCTGCACCTACATGGATGGCTGGAATGATTGTGCTGATGGGGAACCTTAGATAATACGACAAGAATAAGTTGCTACATCAGAAAATTTACTTGGACGATCCATGACGTCATCTGTGTACCGCAACTTGCAAGCGCTGAACAGCTATCAGTAGCTCGCTAGAGGAAATTCAACCAGATACGTATTTTTAGAACCAAACGCCTACATTTCAGTGGCATAGCTTAAACTGGAGTGCGGTACACCCACTGAGCGTTCCAAAAAAGTTACACAGTTTGTACAGTTTGCCAACATTTTCCATAGCCTTGACGAGACAGATCCGACGATCGTCACACTCGGAGCGAACGTGACATTGGCAAAAAATGACTGATGAGGATTTCAATAAGAAGACGTGGGGGTGTTTGGATTATCTGGTTCTGTTCAGTTAGGCTGGTCTCCTTTCTATGGCGTCTGTCCACAAATTAGTACGCGGAATGGTGAGCACCACGACTTAGGATAGACGACGAGCAAAGGATTTCAAATGACTGCACTCGTCAGTGGGACCACCGATGAAGCCGAGAGACAAAGACAGTCCGGAAAGTATGCCAAATGGACAAAGTGAATGTGGGTTTGCCAACACACGTTATGACCGACTAACCTCGGACATTTCCAATAAACCTTCCCGTTGAAATCAATTCCGAAGGTTCGCGCTGGGTGCAATATGAGAATAAGATTGCTACAATGGGAACAGCTATAACATTTTCTTGCACTTCCACGGCCGTGTAGGCATTTCAGTTGACTAGGCTTTGAAACGCTGAATTTCCTTCGTCCAGTTCATCACGACAATAATGTTTGACTAGGTCTTAACAAAGAAGAAAGCAGACAACGGCTTTGCTCGCAGTAAGCTCTTAGTAGTTCGTCGAGTTTGAGGGATTTTGACTATAACACTGTTTCATGTTTGTTGTCACAGTTCTACCGATCTGAAACCGCTATTCCGCAAAATTCCTTGTGGAAAATTTGATTCGAAGAGGGATGTGAAAGTTGTTCTGCTAACGCTAGGAACAGTGGAGAGTCATTTTGGACTACCATTCAACTTGCAGAGAAAGCACATAGGGTCAACTCTCTTCAGACCACGTTGACGAGAGAAGTAACGATTCGTTCCGGTAGGATATACTAGCATTGGCCGTAGTAGTTCGTGTTGTCATCACGTGCGTTGATGAACTAATGAACCCTTGATATACGTTCGATTAGATGACTGATAGGGAGAAAGAGAACACTGTTCCAAACACTTTCATAAGCTTCTTCCAGACCAGAAGTACCGGTCAGTTGAGGACAGCAGTTGCTGAATAAATAATAATGAAGCGTATGAAGGTATCGAAGAGAGCCCTGTGAAGACTGCTAAAAGTCTGAAATTTATCAAAAGCATCCGTCCATCGAATTCTGAAAGAATTTCGAGTTCGGCCGCTTAAGGAATTTCAGTTCCAACTAACGACACATAATGATCCTGATCGACCTCAAGATTTTTGCGCTTATGCTCAGGTAAGACTAATATTCGCCGTGGTTCAGAGCTGCTAGAAATCTAGGGGTATTCAACGCAACTCAAAGCGAGTCCAGTCAAATCGAAGTTTAAGATGGAACTCTGGGAGATAGGATTCTTGGATAACGTTTATTCGACAGAAACTTTACTGAAAGGTAGTTGGATGAATTTTAGGTTCCTCATATTTACGAAACGTTTTTAAACCCCCAGCCATCGCTCTTCGACAAGGTCTCTACCAATGACTGTTGCAGCGTGTGATATCAACAAGACGGCACCGTACTGTCTTATGCAGTCGCCTTTCGTCAATACATATACAATCCGTTTAGTGGAGACTGAATTATGTGGTTTGGGTGATCATTCATCGTGCACTAAACAGTGAACGAATCCATGTGATAACACTTCCGATTGTTGATGGAAGTTATGTTAACCCCACAAGCTACATCAGTGAGTTGTTTTAAGCCAGCCGTGAGTTTATCATGATTCCGACCAACAGCTAGTGCGCTATCGCGAAACAACACAAGCAACTGTTTAGACAACTTGGAGCCAAAAAAATTAGTAAGGCTTAAGCCAAACATGAGCTCTAGGGTAGTCATTTTAAATACAGATGGACAGAAGATGTCATCAGTATTGGACGACCAAACAGACTTTCAGCAAAACGACACAGTGTACAATGCCGACGAAATGGGAGACCGCACAGGGCAACTGCACTCGATGAGAGGGTATATAGAGCTTTTAAACTGTGCGACTCGTCAACATCTCAACTTCACGGCCTCCCGAAGACATATATGACCAGAGTGAAGCTTAGGTCTATTCTGGCAAAATCATGGATAAACTGCTGAAATTATCAGTCACCTTTCTAACTCCACTAAAACAAAAACTGAGGGCATATTCCATTAAAAATTCTTTGAGTTGATCATTGACTTAGAAAACATAAATCCTGCTGGTGCGCTCCACAGACCTTCACTTACTGTTCACGAGTGTTCCGCGTAGCGCAACAACTGATTACTTTTTTGAGCTCGTTGAAACGAAGCACATTATTAAACCTATCTCAACCGATAGTCTAACGAAAACTAATGTTTTGCCCTGAAAACGTCAGATTTCGTACTCTCGATTTGTTCAACCGCCAAACAGACAGGATAGCCATGAGTCTATATTGGTAGAATTTTGCATGTTAAAGATTGAGTCGGGGTTAACCTCAGGTAGAGCAGATTAGTCATACAAAATACACTACGTCGACGACACTAACATCCTGTCATTTTAAACAGACAGCAAATAAACTAGTGCCACGCTTGAATAATTGTCATCCTAGCCTGATGGTAACGTGTATGTTTGAGACCAACGATTGTCTGCTGTTCCAAGATCCAATCATAAGTCGTTGTGAAGGTGCATCTACTGAAGGAGTTGTTTGTAGAAAATTCACTTAGTTTAGTTAATACCTGAACTTCAGTAGTTTCACGTCAGACCAACACAAAAACGTGCACTAATTAACAGTGAGGGATTGTTGTTGTAACAATCGTTACGAGGTGTAGGCGCCTTGATATTGAATGTTTTAATATCGATGTAGCTATTTTTAGTAGTTAGGTACCCTTCCCTCTCTCCTTTTTTCTTCTCTCTTCCTATATAGTTTTTTCTACCCTCGTGGTTGTGTGGTGATGATGATGATGATTTTGATGATGGATAGTGAAGGAACATTTGTCTGAACTCATGCTGAAGCCCGTGTTGTCGGAGAGCGATGATGTCGTTGAAACAGACAGACAACAAATATCCGCAGTCTCCAGGCACGTCCTTCTCGTTGGCCACATTATCGACCTAGCCAGTGCATTCAGAATTCTGTTATGTAATTCGAGTCCAGCATTCTTGTGGTTTGATGAGACGGTGGCAATCAATCGATACAAACCCGTTTTGTGGGCTCAGAAACATATGTTAGTGAACCTGGCAGCGCCCTGGATTTTGTGACATTTACTAGTGTAGTGAGGACGAGCGATCACACTATATTACTCACATCATTGTTATTCAGTGGTGAGGCAGAAGCATGGATTTTGACATTGAAGTAGCCACGAGAAAATACAGGAAGAAGCATTGAAGTGCAACATGGCATGAAATGGCTCTTGGTACATAAAGGAAGTGAGCATTGGCATCCGTAACAGCCGTGACGTTCCGGGACCAGTGTCATACGCAGATGAGTGTCAGGTTGAAACGCATAACCCATGTGTTGATTTTCCAGATAAACAACTCTTGCACCATCTGCATTTTTGGCTTACATCACTAGCCTACTGTTTGACTATTCGCCCCACTCCTTAGTTGTCTGACATGAAAAAATCGGTTCACGTCATTGCGGATTTGGTACCGACGAGTCAATATGAAGTGAGTGCATTAAACATTCTTTGTGTTCTCACAGTTTTTAGTATCGATAGCTTGTATTGTTGTGATCGTTCACTCTGTCCAGTTCCGTGAACAAAAATTCCCTAATTTCACCCTGTTGAAGGTTCAACACAATTGGAATAAGTTTTGTAGTGTTTCACTGTCTTGCCTATTTTTTTAGATTTGTCAAATGTGGCTCTCAGATGTTTTTAATTGAGCCTCTCATTTGTAAGTTTTCTTTCTATTAGTCCCGACGGTGTCACCTAGGAAAAATTGTGATTATTTTGTCACATATATTTCAGTTGAGACATAATGCATTTAAGGCAGGTAGCATATTGATGTATAATTCAAGGAACAGTGTGTTAGAGAATTGGCGGATGTTCATGGTATTTCCTTCTGCAATATGAATGTCGAAAAAGAGCCCAGAGAACAGAATTCATACGATAGACAACAAAATAAAAGGATTTAAGCGTTCTGCTGGACATGTTTCAAGCACATGATATTTCGAGAAAATGTTATTACTTCATGCGCCCTTATCAAATGTGGTCCTGAATGTAACGCTGTTGACGAAATTCGCCCAAGGAGGCTGACGTGGGTAGAGTATTAAACGTCCTACTAAATCTTGAAATGCTTGTTTCAACCTAAGAACTGAGACCCATAATCGTGGTAAGTGAAAAACGACTGAGTGTCACTAGCATCGGTAGCAAACGTTATCAGCTGTCGGTATTAATGCTTACTTCTCATACAATCATGGAAAGAAGAACCAATCCTGGTTCATCAGCAGAAGGACAGGGATGGAATCTATTTTGTGGTGAAGCGTTCATGTCTAAATTCTAATATTAAATGTCAGGGTACAAAAGCGCCACTAAGTTGAGATGAGCTTACGGCAGCATCTACACAACGGCTTCCCAGCGGCTCTACTCCACTTCACTAACTACATATACATCACAGACAGCTTAGTCAGACAAGGGAAATGTTGAAACCACTGAACCCGATTAAATTACATTTACAACCACAGGCACTGTAGTTCACGAACGATGATCCCAAGTCGAGAGACGATGCCGATTTACACTGATTGAGCTGGCGGTAATTGTCCTCATTTCTTTGTGGCGTGCCGTCATTTTGTAAACTCGCACCATATACCAGTCATTTGTGACGCTAACTTAGGTTATTCACACTGTCAACAACCAGTAAGCATCCTTAATACATGATTCAACTATTCAGATATATGCATCCTTGAAAGCAGAGTGAGTGAATTAGGTTGATCACCCATACTCAATATCTACCCCCCAACCCAACTGATGATCACACACTGATGTCATCAAAATAACTACGGCTGACGGTCTATAGCGACCGTCGAGTATCTGGAGACGATTTCCGTTCTTCAGTCCGGGGTACCTGGTTTCGCATGCAAACAGTAACACAACTATCGTAGTCGCCTTGCAAACGCGACATTGGAGCTTCCGGGGAATGAGTCTTTGTCGCCAAAGGTAAACTAGATGAGCCAGGACCAGCACAGTCTTGGAGACACGGACATCTACCCTAATGTCTACGTTTACATCACTGTCTATAGAGATTAGTGACTAGGTGAGACGGTCAACAGTCTTGGGAAATTCATTGTGTAACATTAAACCTACGTAATAACAAATGTCTTAAAGAAGCACATTGTATCTTGTATCTGAAAAGCACACCTCAATGCCCTTAGTAGAAGGCGAAATGTTACCAACGCCATATTGTAGTGGATTACCAAAAAGAAGGTGCGAGAATTTCACCCCTCGGTGGAATGCCTCAACACGGCGGCAAGTCAAGTCCAAAAGCCCACAGCGATCGGATCGCGAACAATACGGACGACCGGACGAGCCATCGTTCAACAAGATCGGGCCAACTGACGAGACATGGCAAGAAAATGATATGAATGACCGCAAAGGAGACACAGCTATTCCAACACTCGGTGGAATATCTCAACGCGGTCGTGAAATACGGTCAAAACCCATAGCGGAAGGATTCCGGACAACACGAGCGACAGGATGAGCCATTGCCCAACGAGATTGGACCAACGGATTCGGAATGGCAGGCGGAAAACCAGGGACAGAAGACGTCGGTCACACACACAAGCCAGGTGTGTGTTGTGGACAGGAATTTCGATTCATAAACGCGAGTGCGCGCACGGCATGGCAACCAGCAAGTTGGACTATAAAGATTGTGCTATATTGGGCGCATTTTTGTCACAATATGTGCTACTTATAAGTGATCAAATGGCAACACCTTAATTAGTTTATGTATTTAACACGGAAGAGACCATATGAAGTGCCAAGAGTATCATAATATACGACAGAACAGAAATTGCTGAAGATAAACACGGAGAAAGATGTGGAAGGAGAAGAGCCAATACATTGGTGTGTACAAAAAGTTGTAAAACCGGCGCCTTAGAACAACGTCCTTGATCAAACTTGATCGCTGTTTAATGGAACCCAACCAGAAGGCGGAGAACACCCTGCCGATGCATGGTTTAGTGGCGGTGGCTTCGCACCCTGAATACAAGTCAGGAGCCAGCCACTAGAGTGCCGTTTACAGCCAAAACCACCACTCGCAAACAAGGCATGAAGTGATGGGATGCGAGTTGACATTTGCCAGTAGTGGTCAAGTTAATGAAACCTGTGAGACAAGAGCATCATACTCAAGGGTCAACAGTCTGTCCGTACGAAGACAAAAAGGGTCAGCTCCACCATTGCTGATATGATGTCCCCATCAAACACTGTTAATGTATCGGAGACGCCGGCCTTGGGAAACGAACGTACTAGAAACATCTTCCGCAAGGATGAACCAAGTTTAACAACCGTACAGTAAAACCAATCTCACGGTAGTATTACACACTCGGTTTTTCACCGAAAAACTGAAATTATGAGGGCGCCGCAGATAGCTTGGGTTGACAAAGAGCATCCCGGCTTTACCTAAACAATTTGTGATCTCACTGGACGTTCCACGAGCACTCCTAAGATACATGGACGTCTCGACTACCACCAACCGCTCATCATCAAGAATGAGATCAGGTACAGAGCCCTGCCAGTTACACAAGAATCATAGAAAAACAGACAAATTGAAGCTTTCGAGAACTCTGTGAACATCCACGGATCAGACTAATGTCATATGTATTGGAGCGTCCTTTTTGTTACGTGGCCAATCGTTTCACCTAAAAACGAGGAAGATAAGAAATGCGGCGATACCGTCTACTGGAAGAACGCGTCAAGATTAGGCCACAGAGGTTCCAAATTTATAGGATGAAAGGATTACCATACATGGTCGACAAGACGTAAAACAAATCAAACCAGACGACCATACATCACAAACACAGAGAGAATTAGATGGAACGGTTATATATGGCAGTCAGGGCGTTAGAACAAATCAAGTTACAGGAGACATAAAAAACGACGCGAGAAGGTAGTCCAGAAAGCGTACAGGCGTTCGATTGCACGGTTGCAATCTGATTGGTTTAGTGGAACCATACCACCACCCACGACCATACCGTCTGGATTGGGCTGGTCGATCGATATGGCGTGATGCGTCCTGGCTGATTCGTTAGAAGATGCGCCTCCTAACAGTCTGCATACTCTGTCTGGAAACAGAAGGCCTAGGAACATTTCAAAATCCTCACCGATTCACGATCTGTCACAGCATACACCATGATCTCGCCCGCCGGAAAAGTTTAACAGGAAAGGAGAGGCCAGACAACCCTGTGATATCATACCTTAGATGCTGAAAGTCGGCAGTAAGCTGTCACAAGCCCTAACGCGGCCAAAGCTCTGAATCCAAATTGCTTTCGGGATGAAGATATAGTTCTCGAGCACATCTCTCCAAGATAGACAACCTCAAAGTATAGCTCAGCGAAAAGAATCACAATCCCATTTAATGTCTAGAATGACAACAGTTGTCGGTCTTCTGTACGAATGACGAGGCTTGAGCATCAGGTGGGCTGTGGGGATATGACAAATGCAGCCACGGCCAGGATGAAACATAGTTTACTCTCAACAGCTAGATAGTCCGCGTGCTGTGCCTGGTCTGCGTTTTGAAAATAGGGATCCTGTCAGTCAAAAACCAGTCACCCTGAACGACTTCACCAGCCTACCATTTCTATAGGAGGGCCATCAGCTCTTATAATAAGGCCGGGGCCTCATCTATTAAATCAGCAGGATGGAGGGCATTTGTGTAGTGTAGCTGGTGAAGTTTTAACAGTTTGACCTTAAGTGAGACTTTCGTTCCAAGGGGTGGAGTAACGTCAACAAACCGATAAACACAGTGGATGTCCGAAGGCCCAGTCAGCGGCGCGGATGGAAATGCTCAGCCTAACTTCCGAAGCTTCGTTGCAAGTGATGGTTGCTACGCTCACACCTGACCTTCTGCTACCCGTTGCTTGGATGAGATCGAAAATTTTTTGAGGGTTCCCAGTAGCAGTCATTTGTTTCGTGTCGATTGCGCGTTGTGTCCATCGAGCCTCACGACCCTCCTGTGGTTGTTTAAATATCTCTAAAGTGGTAGCATTATTGTCGTTAGCACAAACAGGATCGGAATCATAACAGAAGTTAACTCACAAGCTACAGCCTGAGCTTCTCCATGTGAGCTGGAAGTTTCAGTTGTGAAGAGTATTGACACTCCACTGAGGTAGACAGGGTAGGAAATTCAACAGACGAATGTCACCGGAAGTGAAAAAAGGTCGTAACCTGAAACCTGGGTCAGGTACACTCATAAACAATGATTCAGCAGCAATTAAAAGTGGACTCTGTACCACGGTAGGGGAAGATTTCGGCGAGATGTGGACGCTAAAGTGGTCTCAGGGCGTGAAACGGACCTATCATCTAACCTTGAGAGTAACCAGGTAGCAATGTGGCGTTTGATCGAAAGAAGACTTCTTTATTCTTTCATAATACTCGTCGAATCGATTAACGTAAATGAGCATAACTACGAAACTGATACTGTATACCAGTAGATCATAGCAGATAAGAAACAACTTGACAGCGAGACGGTGTTTGAACACACACGTCAATTTCCAGCAACTCAAAACAAATCGAACTTCTGAATGCTGTCACATCTGGCCGAAGACAAATTTCCAAAACTTTCAGCAATGACAATTTTGCCGACGAGATAAAGCATTCTAAAAGGAGGCGATTACAAATAAAAATTTGGAAGGGTTCACGGTGTCCGAATACGTTCGGTTTTAGCAGAATGGTTCACATAGTTTAATATTTCGGTGGAAGAAATCTGTCGAAGCTGATGAAACTTAAATTCATAGAAGAATAAATATGTTAAAAAGCTTTACTTTCAGTCCCACAGTAAAATTCCGCAAGTTTGTGTGGCACAACTCTAATAGCAGAATAATCTTTTGCTCTCGATTCGGGAGACCGAGGGCAATTTCGCTTTTGAGGCAAGTAACGTCAAGCATCGAAATGTGAGATGTTGGTGGGGAATGCGCTGTGGTAAAGTCAGATGGAAACATTGCCGTACACAACTTACTTCGTTGAAATAAAGATGGGAAAAGTATGTTAATTTTTGCACGTGTCTGTGCACACACGCGCGTCTGCACACACGCATGCACACGAGTGACTGTTGCACAATTTCCAGTACCACATGCAGACTGATGAATGCAAAATTGATCTGATATGATGCCGTTCGCTACAGTGTTTATCTCATCAGGTACAAGCGTTCACATAACACCGGGTCACCAGACGTTGTAAGCACAATTACGGGCTGTTGGACCGGGAACGCCGGTACAAACAAATCAACAGCACTAAAGTGAACCATTCTGAAAACATATTGCGCAAAAGTCAAGTGTGGCCAGATCACAAATCACTGGATCTTGGACTGAGATAGTAGAAAAGCGTTCTTTGAGGGCTGAGATCCACGCTGCCAGATCATCAAGATCGTTATAAACGCGGAAGGTAACACGACACTGGTCGATACCTACGCATAGCTGCCGTACAACTATCAACGAAAACTCCAGTTTACAGAACAAACGAGAAGGATGAATGAAATAAACTCATGTAAAGACGGAAGTATCCAAGAACAAGGTGACAGTACCTTACAAACAAACAACCGAGTTGGGAGGATGAGGCATCATCTGGAAGCGGGCGCTTCGAGGCTTTTACTGCCTAACCTCACTAACTGTCTATCCTGCACAAACAGTTCGTTTAAACAACAGTGAAATCACACGACTGAAGCACATCGGTCACAAACCATTTAAAAGCCCCCGACCACAGACTGCGTATGTCATAGGATCCATAACTCGAACGGAAGTGCTGCGACATACAGTAGCTAGTCTGCTTGTGGTTGATTTAAGTTTTTTTTTTACATCTATCAGTGGTTCGTTTGTTTTGAAGTAGTCGGCTGAGACACCTGCACAGCGTTTGGTACAACAGACGACAGACACTAACCGGCCAAGAATGTCTACATACACTAAAAAAAACTCGGCTTTGCGAATCGTCAACTAACAGACATTCACTCATATGGGAGTGTTGTAATCAAAATAACATTAACATCAATCCATTTATCAATAACATGTTAAACACGACGCCCAAACTGTTTGACTACATTCGTACTAAATTTGGTGTGGATATCCTACAAGGTAGCAGTAACGTTAAAAACGCTAGCACGTTTTCATATCTCAACGTACACAGTGGTTTCGTTTGATGTAATCGTGTTGGGTACCTCGCTGCTCACCAGATAACTGCCTAACCAATCTGAGGTGTGGTAAGAGGATAGGATTTGTGCAGAGGTGCTGTGAGACAAAGAAGACATGGAAAGTTTGTTTACCGAAGCAAGAGTTGCCGAAGAAAAACCAATTATTGACCAGAAAACAACTACCTACTCTAAATAAAACCACATAGAAATGATGACGTTCGTCATCAACTGACATCCCGAGTCACAGATCGACTGGACACTGCCAGATTGTCCACACCCAGACAACAACAATCAAAGTAAGCAGAGGTCGAACCAATTGTCATATTGACGATAACCAATGCAATTACTACTCAACTAAAGGGACGTTGGTTACTGGCAAGCGAAGTTGTGGTTCCACTGCTGTGTGTTACTGCTGATACACGTCCAGGATTAGTGGCATGTTCGATAATTACGGAAAAATCGTGGTCGGACTACTACACGTCATCGAGTCATTAAACAACGAATAGGGACGATCAGAAACCTAGCTGTTCAGCCGTCACGATGAATCAGTCTGATAGAAGAGAAAAGCAGCTTGGTAAGTATTCAATGAGAAATCTTAATTGAGAGACAGGCTATATACCAAAGAAAGCCTTTCTCCCCGAAACAGCGAAAAGTCGTTAGTAGAGATATTTATTTATCTACAGACGAACATTTTTATCAGTGCTATGTTCATGGAAGTGTGCTTCCTTTAGTTTACCCAGCCATATTGTATTGCGCTTCAAAGCTTCTTGGTATGGCAGTCCCGGGCGCACTTGAAAAACAACCCATCGCGTAGAATACACGGTGTCTCAAAATCAACTACACGCAGCTGTGGCCACAGAGGACCGCATGAATAGTTGTCCCAGAAGGTAGCTACAAACACACAACAGGTTGGGTGAGAAACTGAGCTGGCAAGCTACTGGTAAATTTCGACCGGATAAGAAACACGGTTGCTAAAGTTTTGAAGCCTTAAAAACAACAATAAAGTGGTGGATATTGCTCTGTCACCACAGTGAATACGTCAAACACAAAAATGCTAATGAACTTACATCCATACCTAATCCGAATAGAGTTTATCGTACTAAGTGAGCTATGTGATATTCCCGAACATACAAGAAACGCAAACAGAATACTGTTAAATAATCTACACCCTCAGAGACAATAAATGACCGTAATAAATGTGTATTACATTCAGAAGGACGGTTAACCACATATTCTTTCAATCAACTATTTTTATGGTAACAATTATTCTCTTGTTTAACCTTTAACTTCATCACAATCAGTGTACTGATATGATGATATCTGTCGCCTCATTAGGGCTGATGAAGGTTTCAGAACTTCGTCAATCATGCGTACCGACAACTTTTCATTCGGGCATTTCATTGGACATGATTTACACATGTGGCCGCCTGCCGAACCCACCAAGCGTGATCACTACTTTGAGTGAATGGCCTAGTGCACTGTGTGATTCACGTGATGAGATGTTCTTCAACTGCGTACTGGTCTTTCGTATTCATAGGTGTGGAGATGTGAACCATTATTACATTGTGGATGTAGGAGAGTGCACCGTCGCAGAGACAATACCGTCTGTAAGAGAAAAAGTCGACAATGCCAGAGGTGACTGTCTGTCACGTTCCAATGAGGGTGGCACTTTTCGGAGGTAGTCAGTGATGGAGGAACTAAAAACGAAATCGAAGCAAGGTCTCGTGGTCTCAGTGGGAAGAATCACGAAGCGTCAATCTGATGGACTACCGACACATGCGTAAAGACGGGACAAGGCAGTCAAACAGAAATGAAGTGGGTGAGAAAAATGGCGGTCATCTCTATTTGACACGTTTCTACGGGATCCGTAAATTATACTTGTGCAAACAACAGATCACACAACCGATCATTTGTAGCAGCAAAGTCCTCACTGACAATTTTCACCTTTAGACAGTACCTGGAGTTGTAGTTGGACGTGAGAGCAGTCAACGAAGCAAAGTAACATTTAAACAGCACAAAAGTACAAAGGGAATAAGAAGTCTACGATAGTGCGATAGCTGCGATCAACTATGAGTCGCGTAAGTAATAACAACCAAATCTCACGATATTTCTCAGTAGAGAAGAAATAATGGAGACTGATGATAGCGATAAGGATGATAGTGAAGAAGAGTCAACAGCTTCATGAAAAGAGGCTTGTGAATGACTGCGACAAACTAGTGTGTCAAACAACGTTTCTAAACAGCGATGTGGATGGTCATGAAAAACCTGATCTTAATCACCTAAACGGCCAAGGCTTTCACTGCCAATGAACACGATATCGTATTAACCACCTTTCGGTCTCTCCCAACCTCCATCAGTCACATTGGACAATGCACAAACAATGTTTGTATTCGTTTCGTCCGCAACGATTAACTCCCTACTACTTATCTGTACTAATTATTTTTGCATGTGCGTCATAAACCGTGCAAAGTCAAACGGAGATTGGATGCGATCAGGCAAACCATATTAAGGGAGCGGAATATATGTGATAATACTATGTGTGATTGTAAGAATCAATTTGATTGCCACTAAACCCATTCACGTAATTGTTAGCGGTTGACCAAAATATAACAGACTTTGATTGCAAACGTCTGCTGGGAACAGATTAGTTATCTCTGCAATACCAACCGCATGCCTTACCAGGCCTTTGACAAAGATGTCACGCGTCTGGGCTGTTCAGTGTGACCAGATCATTTGTGTAACATTTTAGTCAGACATTAGAATGTGGTGGATATCTTCGACCAACAATCGCAGTCAACTTCCGATCTGCTCAAAAAACGGATGGGAATCAAACATTACACATAGTCATTTACAAAACTGTCTGGGGGACCTGCACGCATAGTCAACCAAATCACTACCAGCAAAGCGAGGGCACTTGTATTTCATAATCTTGCCGTGTTACTTAATTCGAAACAAACCAACAGCAATTGAAAGGGATGGACGGAACGAGGAATACTGATTAATCAGGTAACCGACAGATCAACATCAGTTCCTGAGATCCATCAAACATTCACGGTGATTCTGAACCTCAAACCCATCAGGCGAACACCCACTCACATGATTAATTGATGCCAAAGGCACTGTTATATTGAAGATTATTTATATACATAAACATGAATCAGCAAAAAATTTCCCGCACGAAAATCGCTCACCATTTGAACACACAATCAGAAGTAATAACGCAGTGTTTTGAATGATTGTCTAATACCAAGTTTCAGACACTTCGGGTGGCTTTTGTCAGGGGCGTTATGATAGAAAACACGTTTAACAGGTGTGAAATACAAGGCTTAAACATTCAGATTTCACTTGAGCTTAAGCTGATGCTGATTTTCAACCTCCAGCATTTAAAAAAATGGCCGATTTGAATACACACACGATCTAAATTTCCGTAACCATCCCCTCAGCAGGTATAACAGTTGCTTAGTTTATTGGAAACAGAATATTCAACGTAAATGGTGTATCAGCTATGATCACATTGCCAAAAGATCACCATACTACCCATATTTTGGTTGTACATACAAAAGACTAACTTCCGTTTTTACCATGTCTATGAGAACAACGAAAGTCAACCACGTAAAGACATTTGATGCAATCGATTGGATTGCAATCTAGCGCCATAGAACTGATGGACGAACATTCCGACAAATACGAAGAGAGGAATAAATGAGGTCACGAATAGTTTATCGGCTAATTTTCAAGCTAGAAGGATGATTTTTGATAGAAATACGTAAAACCTCAAAACACAAATGGGTCTCGATACAACCTTTGAATCGATCCATCGTTCTCGCGAGGATCTAGGCAGTTGTACTGACATAATGGAGCCAACGCTAGTGCACTCACGCACATAGAAATTTACGGACTTCGTAAAATATGCGAAATCATGGTACACCAGCTGTTGTATCCATTGAGACACGTTCACGTTTAACCCGAATCACTCTTCCAAGCAACTTACTGATGTCGTAACATCAGGGGATTCGCTTGAAATGTAAGTATTTTGTGTGTGTTGAAATGTGTCCAGGCAAAGGCCTGACTCAATTCTGGTGCTATTCACAACCTCCGAACAGTTTTCATCATATATTCTAACCCAGCATGCATAGGCTAAATTCCAGATGCCTTATTATTTTCGAAATGAACAATTTGAAAGGTAAAGTCTATCTGTCCTCTCATTGTGCTCTTAATGCTGTCTGACAGTCATATATGCATAAAAACTACCAACTTCCAACAACGTGCACAATTCAAGATTCGAATGGGCAACATTGCTGAAAAAACTCCACTCACGAAATGAGCTGGATAATTTGGCGGGACATAAATGAGATCGCGATAGCAATCCAAATAAGTGGCTGTCAAATAACACGATACAGTGATAAGAATGTCTCAGTCGATTGCGATATAAGAATTGTTAACTTTTACGTGCATGAGTGGTTGCCATGATGATGACTGGATGACCTACCGAGCTTACCAACATGGAATATCATACTTAGTGAAGAATTCAGCAGCCACCGTTTTGCCACTCAATCAGTCTTGCATAGTGGACACCAACATGCAAGCTCAGAGAACTTCCACAGTAATCTGCACGTGACCTTTCGCTTTTAGTTTTTACGAGAAAGCAGACTGACATCAAAAAGAACGTCGCGGTCGACTAGTTGTTCACCCGAAACATACATGAGGTTGGGAATTGATGAAGTTACGTGCCTGTAGAAAAAAAATGTAAGAAACTACGAACCAATGTGTTTGCGACTTAAGCTTTTCGTATCACACGGGGCTTTCTTAAGTGACACTTGAATTGTAAGTGGGCTGCGTACTGGAAGGTTGGCAAAATCTAGATAAAAGCATTTGAATTGGCCTTCATTCGAACCAGAACAATACAAACCTATAGTGAAAATAGTGTTTACAATCTATCCACTTCCAAGAAGTGCAACTTTGGTCACAGAAACTATGGAATAAGCACAACGAAGTGTGTAAGAATTGCGAAATAAAAATGCAAAGTGCCTATTAAACTCTTATAATTTCAACGTTATGGTGAATGGCTTTTGAACCTACAGCTTCGGCTGGTGACCAGCAACCAAAAGGTCCACATTGACCCTCACAGGACGAAGAAAAACCAGCGGGGAGAACACACTCTCAAGAAACAAATTCACGAGGAAACAAACTTCTCACAACCATGAGTGAAAACACTGAAAAAATGAAATTGACTCAGTCGTTCTCGAAAGGAAACAGCATGAGTCCAATGTTAGACCAAACCTAGGTTGTTTTCATACGTAAAATCGATCATGCCCTATCTCTACAGACAGCTCAGACAAGTTAACACATTAGTTGTCCCCGCTCCGTTGTCTTTCCGTATAAGGCCTGAAAAATGAGCAGCGTTCGTTAACCAAGCAGAAAGTGGGCATGTCAGAGCAGGTTTGGTGTAGCCCACGTGTGGGCATTTGTTTACAAGTTTGAATGGGCAAAATTAACAACAAATGAACGCCCTTTAAACCACTACTATAAAACGTGTGAGCGATGTTCTTCACCGGCGCTATTTTGCAAACGTGAACGAACCCCTGTCTAAACTAAAATACGCATCATAGACTTGTTAAAATGCTTTTATATCGATGATAAAGTGACGGTAATTTAATAGTGAGAAATTAACGAGTCTTGTCGTCACATTAAAACATGAAATATAGACCACCCGCCAGAAAAATAGATAGACGCAAACACCTACACTGATCTGAAGATCAGGCACGTGCACTGCATCTATCCGGAGAGCTACGCTGACTAGGGCTTCGATCTTTCCAAGTACTACCACGCGACATACACGAAAGAGGAGCTGTCACACGAAAAGCAGTTGAATTCACAAGATTGTGTGTTGAACTGCTGACCGTGGTACTGCTGTCTTCCAAAACAGGAAGAAGAGGGTTAGAAAAGATAACCTTAAACAAAGAGCAGTCCGATCGCCCAAAGGTTGACAGTGACCGACGACGTATTATCCAACAAAGGCGGAAAACTTTCGATCTCACTCAAAAGCATGATGTAGCTTCATATACACTCACTACGTGCAGCATTGGTCAGGATTAGACGGTAGTGTCTTATTCACCGCCCCTTCGGGTTAGGCAAGCTCACCATTGTCAAGTGAGTCGGAAGGTTGTGTCACTGACTCCGGTTAGAGTAACCCCAACAAGACCCTATCTCCTGTTGTATAGCATGCAAAAATTTCGAGTTAGAGACTCCCAGTGAGATTCCCAAAGAAAACCCCATCTACCACAGTCTCGAAGGATAGAATTTAAAGTCAGAGAGTCTGGGTAGTGTCCTCCGACTCAACCCCCCACTACATCGTAAAAGAACGGAAAGTGTTAGAAGATATCGTATGCCAATGACTACCCCCTCTTCAAGCAAAAACAAATGGGAAACATTGGAGCTTATAACGCCAGCATTCCTTGATACACAGGTCGGAAAATTGCTTCGGAAAGCAGCACTTCCAATGGGGAAAAGAAAGTGTGCTGTGTTTCCCCAAAACAAACGTGACTGTAGAAGTGGATATAACATGAATTCGTCCTTGATTAACATTAGCGATTAGTGGTTAATTCTTAGTGTTGCTCGAGAAGATCAGGCTCAGTATCGCCGTTCAAATGAGTGGGGGTGGGTGGGTTAACCTGACCTTCAACGAGGGTCGGAGATTGCCCGACAGGGTTCCAGCTAATGGTCGTGTACGTACAGTCAGGTTAAGCACATTGAGCAAAGTCCGCTAACACAGACCAGAAAGATCATTACATTATATGCTCCAAAAGACGACAGTTCAGATGTTGTCAAGAACGCCTTCCACGATGTTCACCTTGAACTTCTGAGCCAAACTAAACACTCGAACTTCGTTAAAATTGTTGGTAATATGAATTCACAACTCGGTCACCTCATCCTAAACGAGAAGCGGCTGGGTGGCGCGTTCAGTGTCCCGAGAAACTTCCTATGAGCGAAAACGAGGTTTGATAACAGGTGATAGAAACAGATAGCCTTTCTTTCTGTAAAGAAATTTTGCCGGTGGATAACAAATTTTAACTAACAATACCATTAATTGACCATTAACTGCGCATTTGGGCCCAAATTGTGCCAATTTGTCACGTGGAACCACTTTCTGCAACTCAACCGTGGACGCAAACTGGTCACATCACTGTCAACTATCATTGGCCCCACCTCATTAAAGGTTGCCGTTCATTTTTGAGTAACACCTTAACTGAAATTACGCCCTTGTACGTGTCCGCTTCGTCTGATCGTTTTTTCTCTCCAGAAATCCTTCGCTCGCAAAGGCGAGGTACTCAGTTGGAAATTGAACAACCGGGGTATATGAGACGTCCATCAAACAGCACTGACGACAAAACTGACCGGGTCAACACAACGTGGTTATCTAAATGAGCATTGGGCAAAATTCTTTCGGCTATGCGCATCTCTTATGAAGGAGTCTATTCCAAAGGAGCACGGTAGATACGATTAGGGAGGGATTTCTGCTGATTCAACAAAACTTGCCAACAAACGTTGACTGATCCTGTGACTCCGAATACGACAAAGACCGCTGTAATCTGAAACACGAATTTACGGAGAGTCTGTGTAAGGACTGTGTGGTTTAATGTTCCGAGAAAGCCAACGAGATGGAGAAGGCATGTTTATCGGGGAATAGCTGGGTGATGGTTTTCCCAATTCGTGATTGGACCGCCTGTCGACAAGGTGTTAGTGAGAATACGTGTGGAAAATATAGTTCACGAATTGACAACCGGTCGCGGATACTTGACAAATGGGCTGTGCATTTTGAGAAACAGACCAACTAGTCTGATCCAGGTCATTCAGCTGTGGATGATGAGGATTGTGCGGTTAGTTGTGATATTGCCGACCATCCTCTGTCAGAAACCGAAGTGGCTTTGGAGCATAAAATATTGAAACGCACTACAGTCTCAGATCCGGTTCCTCTAACATTTTTCTAACATTTTTCTGAGATGGTGGTGAGAGAGTGTTGTCTAAACTGACCACACTCCCCCGTTCTATATGGAAGGCGGAGGAGGTACTTCATGAATGGGGCTTACCAACAGTCAATGCTGCTTTCAAAAGTGATGACAGGGCATCATGAAATAAAAACAGAGATATTAGCATTGTCTGTGTTGTATCCAAGGTGCTCGCCGGTCTCATAATACAGTGACTTCTGAAGCACTGAGATAACAGGCGGAATTTCAATCTGGTCATGGGTGTATCGATCAAATCTTCAGCTTGCGACAGACACTAGTGCATCGGCACTTCTTTTCTCAGCCGACGGTCGTGGTATTTTTGAACTTAAAGATTGCTTGTGATTCGGTCGTCGGACACGCTCTCTGGAGCTTTCTCCGTCACAGAGGAGTCCCGATGAAGTGCGTCAATTTGTTGAGATTGTATATTAGGTATGTGTGCAGAATGCGCATTCGTGGGCACCTATCTCGCTCGCTCTTCATTTCAAGTGATGCTCATGTCCGATCACCACACCCGCCTCTCATTTTCAACCATGTCATAGGCAATATTCTGGAAGGAGTATTCGCAAGTTTCGGGGATCATAGAGTCGACTGATATCAAAAATGGTATGCACTTTACACCTATAAAATATAAATTACTACTAACAGTTTCGATTGACGTTGACCTTATTCTTGTTGTTACAAGCAGGCAGCTCGAGACTACCAATCGTCTAACCTATTTGGATAATGTCATCTCAACTTGTAGTATTACTGATGAGGCATCCATGAGGATACTGAAAGCATGTGGTGCATTCACGAACCTCGGTCACTTGTGTTGTCACGAAGATGTCCATTTATCGATCAAACGCAGGGTTTACAGTGTGCCTATGTGCACAATTTTGTTCTGTGGATCAGAGTTGTAGACTATTCGTGTAGAAGATGCCTCTAGACTCCCCGTACTCAACCGCCGTTATCTCCTTCAGTTAGTCAGTATTAAATGGGCTGATTGTATGAGTAACACGGCAGTTCGCCAACTCGTATTTGAGGAGAGTGCAAGTTCGCGAGCAACAGCCTGAGTAACGGGAATGCGTAGTCTTCGCTGGCTGAGTCACATACTTTGTATGCGGACGGAGCGAATGCAAACATTGTTCATGCATTGTACAGTGCGAGTGTTGGAGGTTGAGAGAAGCCGAAAGGTGATCAATAGGATGCCGTGATCACTGGTTATGAAAGCCTTGGCCGCTTAGATGAGTTAGGTCAATAGGTGCCGCCTACCTGATTGGAAAGTTCGCGACTGCCCACATTGCTAGCTGAAAACACTCTCGGATATGGCTTGCTGGTTAACAAAAATTGGACGCAATATCGAGTTCAGGAACCTGTCGTGACTATGTTCCAGCCATTGTATTCAGTGGTGTAGGCTACTATCACAGTCTGCAGTTCAACTAGCGCAGTGGCCAACTAATTCTGAAAACAAGTCCAAATCAATTTGGCACCTGAACGCGGTTTGAACTAGTAATGGAATTTGTTTTTAACATTTCCTATCTTCCATTTCGTCCAATATGTAACACCTTTCCTCCGACTTCTTCTGTCCGTCAACTCACAACAATCTACTTTCCAATTAATTCGTGCCCAGTTCCTTTTCCTCATATTCTAGTGACCCAAACGTATCGATCTAAATTTCTGCCTCCCGCTCCACTTCCTTGCCTCGCCCAATCGAGGTTGACCTTAAATGACAATGTTAACAACTTGACCTGTTATCTACTTGGACTGATCGATGCATCTTAAGGTTGTGTCTAACTCCTACCTGTTTTATGTCATAGACCCTGCAGCGCAACCGTGACTTCGTAACAGGTGGGTACATTTATTCTGTACCTCGTGTGTGTGTTTTCTAGACGGCATTGCTAAGTTACTGATGGTTTTGAGCAAGTGTACGGTGTCTATTAAGCGCGTCGTTATAACGGAGCATAAATCAGACCGCTGATCATTCCTACGCATAGTTGTGTGGCACTGTTCATGAAGATTTGAACCGATGAAAAGTGTTTAGAAACGTCAAATTCACAGGCACATGTAACGTATCTTTGAAACTCAAGCTGTTGACTATTCGTGATTATTGACCATGCCATCCCAACTGATTTTCCTGTTTTTTTTCCACGTCAGTAAATCAACAAAAACACAACTCGGTGACCTCTAAACTGTGCAGTAGCCCCGACATTTTTAAAACCGATACTCCCGGTACGAAACTTAAAGAACAAGCGCAACAAAACGGTTCGCTGGAACGACAGAAATTAATATGCAGGAATAACTCGACAAAATTATGTTAAACGGTTACAAGGCTATGTGTTATTCACCACTCACTGTAACTGAATGAAAGATGGACAAAAACGTGAGGGGTAGGAAACCAATCAATGACCAGTTCTACATTTTCTCCTACTTCTAACCTTTTGACATCTCAGTCTCAAACGAACGAACCGCTGACAGCATGCAAGGGACGAGTCATAGAACAGCTCCTTCGCACGTTGAATTCTATTTCTATTGGAGCCGTGCATGAAGTTGACTATCTGAAGAACTCCCAATAAATGTTCACCTTCGTCCGGGGTTCGGAGAGTCGATAAAGTGGATAAGCGACAACATGGTAGCACGAAATGAAAGTCTACGTCCACAGAGTAAATGTGACGAGGTGTTATGATTAATGATGATGACACAAAACTCAGTCAGTGAAGGTCATACTTTTAAACTTCCTGCTTTAATTCGGATAAAATGTCGCGGTCTTCATAAGCCATCACGTAGCGCTTCATTTTGCTCACCAAAACGTTTATTCTGAGGAAACTCAAAGACTCTTAAAACACACAGGAAAATTTGGATGACACAACTTGAATTTAGTGCACTGGTAAGGGCGGTATTTTACATGCGTTAGTTAACATGTTTTGGTTGTTCGTTTCAAATGCCAGCTCTGCGATTTTTTATCTGGTCTGTGAACCTTTTCCAGCCACATACCAGCTATATTCTCAGCTGGTTGTCTAGCCGTTTTCAGACTAACAGTTTTGACGTACTTTTATTAACTCACGTTTGGTTCATTGATCTGTGAAACAGGAACGTGACAATTCTTGTAGTTTCGGGTGTGGCATCACGCAGTCAATTGACTGTAAGCTCCATGTGAAATCTTTCCGATATTGCTTTGAATCTGTCACGACCTACGGCTCTGACGTTCGTATCTGATTGACCGAATAACACTGGATGGCCACAGCACAAGACCAAGGAGCACTGGCCCGTTTGAACAGGTCAATTACAAACGGAACCTTCAGTAAACTAGGCTGCATCTTGTACTTGTCACCCGTTTGTGCATTTCGATAGCCTTCAAATACTATTAATGAGGCCCAAAGACCATGGGCGATTAATACGGTTACGCAACACAGATG
>LUCH01002209.1:33694-53589 GCA_013368495.1 Paragonimus heterotremus | reverse complement strand
ATGATGATGATGATGATGGTCTTTACGTGTTGAATATAGATATAAATGTATATTGTTCTACCTCTCGAAATTGTCTACAACACGTTCTCACTTTTCTCAGCTGGTGACTTCTCTTCCTGTTGTTGTGGACGCGAATGTCTGCAAAACACGGCTGCACTCGTAATATCGAGCTCATCATCATAGACAGCAGTGCATCAGTGGCCACACAATCATAAAGAGGAAGAAAGGCAAATCCCGTATATGAAGAGAGAAAAGAAAAAAAGGGGAAAGGGGAGAGAACCTAACTACTAAAAATAGCCACGTCTATATTCAATCATTCAAAATAAAGGTGTCTACACCTTGCAAACAAACAACCGAGTTGTAAGTGAAAGTAAGGCGTCATCAGCAAGACAGCTTCCTCACGGATTTCACTGTCCCGCGTCATTAAGTGCACTCACTTCACAGACAACTCGGTCAAACAATGACAACATTCACATCACTGAGCTCGGTTAGCCGCCATCTCAGCCAACGTCTGAAGCCACTGATTCTGCGAGTCGCGAGGTTCCCAGCCCCGAAGACGAGCCCGATCCACAGTGATCAACCCTTTCGTGAATGATTTCATTTGTCTACGCCAGGTCATCACCTGTCCACCTCGCAGCTGACGCCCATCGGTCGAAGCGTCGGCAACCAGTGCTCGGTGTGGCAAGTGATTAGCTGGCATCCTTATTACATGACCTAACCATCTAAGTCTGTGCAAATATAGTGACTGAATAAAAGAACTCGTTTAGTAATCAGTGCCAAACACCCGCTTCCTAACCTCCTCGTTGCTCACTCGTTGGTGCCACCCAATACGGGCGATTGAACGCAGACATCATTGGTGAAATACCTGAAGGCGGTTCACGTCTTCTATCCTGAGAGGCCATGTTTCGTTGCCGTGAGGTAATACAGCCCTCACTGTTGTCTGATATATGCGACCCTTAAGTTCTGGGGAAATATTGCTGTGTCGTCATACGTGTCTCCATTTAACAATTTGTCAATAATTCTTTGTGGGTATAGCAGACAAGATTTATAGATAAGATTGCGAAAGTGGTTCGGCTGTTTCAGAAATGGGTTAGCTGACCGACAACTGTTTCGTAACTATGCTATGTAAAGAAACTCTATGTGAAACATAGGTAACAATGCGACACAGATGATAACACTATTTGAAATAATTTCATTGGATGGATAGGCGCGACAAACGTCATTACCGGTTTTTACCGCGTCTGAAGACGAGGTTCATAAATTGAAATGATTTAAACTCCTTTCATTTCTCGCAACCTTCAGTGGACTTCGTCCTGGTTTAGATTCACCAAACAAAGGTGGGCGGACAGGGATGTGAACAAACCGAAATCAGTTACTACCCTAAGTGTCCTTTCCAATATGAATCTCAAATAACTGCCAGCCAAATGAACGAGATATTCGGCTCATAACAGAAAAGTAGCTCATCTGAATCTCCGTCCGGTTGTCTCTACCTGAAGAACCCAGACCGAGATGACAATAGTCACATGCAGTAGAAGATTTGAAAAATATCTTCCGACCGTCAGCTGATTGTGAATCAATCCAGTTTAGATTAATTTGTACTGTTGCGATCCTCATAATAAACAACAATATAGGCTGCCATGAAACTGGTGGGCAATTGACGCAACTGACTACAGTTTCGATCTGTGTGTAACGCACAAATTATTCACGCATTATTCGCGCAGTGCATAAACAAACCTGGACAGTGTAACTGGGTCAAAACAGAGAATGACCTTGGTGTACTCTGGTAAATCGATACGTGTGATGCAATCAGTACCAGCTTTGTCGTGAACAGCACGCACGCAGAAAAACGGACGCACTCACAGACAGACACGGTGATCGACAGTTACGACCTGACTCGAATCGGATCGCTGTAACGGGACCAACGCAAGCCTACACCATTCATAGGTAAATTTGATTTGCAGACTGTAGACGAGGAAAGAATTAATTAGAGCGACGAAAATCGGTCCAGTTCCCATTTCACTCAGTTAAATTGAGATTGCAAATAATAAATAAGCCACTATGAAGAATTAGAAAATGACTGTTTCCGGTGTGGAAAAGGTCTGTGAATGTTAAATTATTCGGACTGTATGTTGACAATAGTGCGCCTGTTCAGGTAGGTACATTAATTCGACTAAAGTGTTACATTAGGGTTTGAATTTGAAGCCGCATTCATGTATATCGATCTCTAATGATTTTGGAAGTCACTGGGGTGAAACAGGGCAGGCTGCAGCTCTAACTAACTTATGATTACCCTGACTATCCGGGGTTGTTCTTCAGGATTCAACTGACGGGGTTCAATTCAAGTGGTGTGTATAGATAGACGCCTGATGAATATCTGACGTTTCGGTGGCGTAACCCACTTACATAGTTTGACCATTTGCATTTTATTGTTTGCTAATGACAATGCACCACTTGTACATATCACAAAAGAACGGTATCAAGTGCTTGCGGGTTTCACGACCACGAAAACTATATATTCGGGTTGCATATCAATACAAATAGGAGATTTTCATTTGTTCGACGCTCTCTTGGGAGAGGGTCTACACTCACGTTCGCGAACTGCGTCAGTGAAGACGCTAAACAATTGGTCAGGCCTCTGCTAAGTGGATAGTAACTTGCCGACGAAATCATCCACGGATCATAAGTTGAGAGCTCGCGGGCTTGAAAAAGTGGTTTCGGCACTTTGAAAGACGGAAGCGGAAACTGGGCAGTACACTAAGGAACTGCGCGCTATCCGAACCGCTTACTCTTACAAGCTGTGTTGTGTATCCGAGGTATCCGGTGATCGGACGCGTTCCCGAACGTTAGATTACTTCGAGGGACGGGTAGACGGAACTGAACCTACATAGATGCTCAGTCAGTTTCATTAGCCGGGACTTATGTGTTGGATTGCAAATAAGCTAGTCACACAACAGCTGCTGTAAAGCGGCTGAGGGGGTGGGAGGAACCGTGCTTGCCTGAAGCTGCGATATCCCAATGATATTAGAATATGTTTTCCATATGTTTTTATAAAAGTCTTAGGTCACCGAATGCTGCTGCTCTGAACAGGAATGCTAAGAGAGATGTGATCGAGAGCGGAATCAAAAAGTTGAGTCACCGACGGTTTTGTAACCTCAAATTCAACATCAATATTCTAAAAGGAACGCTCGACGCGGCAGGTCACGGTGGAATGACCGTGTGGCGCTGTACCAATAGTTGCCAAGAATTAGCAAGCCGTCTTGGACTGGTATATCGTTAGTGAACTCACGAGGAGACGGTGTGTGTTAGCCACAGGTAGTTTAACTCGATTCCATACTTTCTATTCGTATAAAACAACGATCCAGGACTTTTGGAAAGCTATACTCTCTTTGTTGGAGTTGTTGGAGCTCGTTTGGCAGGTTTATCATCTTACGTTTGGTATGATGCGGAAAGTTAAATTCTTTGAGGCGTGTTTGGTTTGTTTGGAGAAAGCCGATCCTAAAATTGTCCTTATTTGACTTTGCTGTCTGAAGTAAACAGTTCTAATTTTTATACCATTACAAGAAACAAAATGCCCGTTTTGTTCCTTTTCTATATAACTCTCAATACTTATCTATTAAAATGTTCCTTCTTCGTATTGTTTGACATGCTCTCAGTTTCATCTGCATCCGGTTGTTTCATTGAGCTAATGCCCGGTTGACTGGTAGCGATTTGCAAACTCGGGTTTTGGTTGCTTCATTTTGATAGCTTCTGCTGGATACTTTGTTTGGCCGGGTTAATTCACATTCAAGGTGAGAGAGCACATTTATTGAAATTTCATCAAACAGTGTCGTCTGAAGCACTGAGTTCCCTTTAATCACTTCATCAGAGTAGAAGGAAGACATAAATTGCGATGTTTTAACATTTCGTTTACTCTCATCAGTCGCAAACGTAAAACATTCCAGTTATATACATCATACAAGTAAGGATAAATAAAGACTAGACACGCCTACAAACCCAGCAAGAATTATGTAATCAGGACCATAACAACCCGATAGGTTGTCTCAACCATTTTTGTGCACATAACACCGGCTGGGGAATTCTGATCAACATTGCTTCGCTAAAGGCCAGTAGCTTCGAGCTCCGACTACGTCACCATATGTTCAACAAGCTAAATGAGTCAATTTTGTGACCTAATTCTCATGAGGTGTTTAGCAATCGATGATGCGGTTCAGTGGTTTGAAAGTGTAGTGTAATCAGTTGTTTCGATCCTTTTGGGATGTGTTCCGCTACTCGCCGAGATAGTTGGCGATCTGATCTGCCCATATAAATGTCACTGCAACTGCAAGTGAACTGGTACACAAGATGGTAGGCAGAAGCGTTTGAAAAACTACTTTCGCGATTGCGGCGAACTGGTCCGCTTGTGATTTGAAATAAACGCAGCTGCGCAGTCGCATACGTCCATGCCAAAGAGGACTTTAATTTGTACTTTATGTCGTTGGCCAGATGGTCACCTTTGAATGGAAGGAGTAGGAAAACATCCTTCTTCTGGCCGGAAGTATGGGCTCAGTGCTGTTCTTCACCGTATTAAATGCCTCGATGCATTTCTCGGGGTATCCACTTGTTAGTGAAGTTGGTTTCAGTAACTGCCGTTCTGCTTGCAGTTTGTCAGGGGTGCAAATACACCCGGCTGTATAAAACAATGTCTTAACCAAACCCCGTTTAAATGTAATAGAAGCAAAGCTGGAAAACTGAAGATATTGCCCACCCCATTTTGCTTTGTGGTGAACTGAGCGCTCTAACTTGCCATCAACATCGACGGTAAAAAATACATTCAAGAAGTCAAATGGTGGTTCGATTCAACTTTGTGAGATAAAGATAAGTTGGGATGATTTTTATTAAGGCGGTTGAAAAACAAACCGAATTAAGCAACATCAGTAAAAATTAAAATATCTTCAACGTATCGTTTGTTCAATAATGATTCAACTATATAATCCGGATTTTTCCTCTCAATACTGTCAAAGAAAATGTCTGCTTGTGCTGAGCCTAACGGATTACTCAAAGACATACTGTTGATTCTGGCCAATACCCAGAATTCGGTTCACTAACTGCTGACGGTCGCTACGAAGCTGCAAAAGACCTAAAATTGTGTTTCCTGTGTCTAAAGCCGAACCACCGTTCAAAAGAATGTAGGACAAGACACGTCTGTGGTGTAAATCGATGCTCTCAACAGCGTCATCCTTTACTACACTGATAAATGAAACGCAAAACAGAAATTCAACGCCAACGAAAACTGAGAGTAATGTGTACCATGCAACAGCTTCCTGTAATAAACTCAAGGTAACACTTGGAGTAGTACCTGTCAGAATCAAAGGGCCTTTAGGTACGGCGACAACCTATGCCTTCGTCGACAATGGATCAGATGCCACTTTGGTCGAGAGTACCCCGCTTGAAAGAGTAGGTATCAAAGATCAGCCCAGTGAGATTATTTTGAAGACTAACCCACGAGCGAACAACTACAAACCTGGCCTCATTTTAGTGATATGTCGTTACCTGTGATTCCAGGAGCAACGGTCTCCATGCTGATTGAATGTGATGTGCCGATGGCTCACTGGGTCCTAGATAAGAGGTTTGGCCAAAGTAAATACCCGTACGCTGCACGTGGACCTCTGGGCTAAATGTTGTTAGGGCCAACACAGACAGAAGATCGTACAGGCACGGTAGAAACCTCAGTATACCACTTGTCTGGTGCTGCATCATTGTCGCCTCAAGTAGAGAAGATGTTTACCACTGAATTCAGTGACACCCAGTGCGTTCAGCGTGTTACGTCTGTTGAAGACCGCACTGCCCTTGAGCATAGGAGAGGGTCCTTGACTTTCGCTGACAGTCGCAACTAAACAGCTTTACCTTTGGTGAATGGCCAGCTGAATTCGCCAGACAACAGAGAACTAGTCTGTCACGTGCTGAACAGCTCGAAAATCCGTCTTATACGTGAAAAGATGCTACAGAGAGCCGCTATGTACGTTAGACTAGTGGATAAGGACGGATCTATCTACTGCCCCCTGGTGCTTGGAAGGTCTACAGTAGCTTCCACACATGCTGTGAGTACACCTTGGATGGAGCTGACAGCGGCTGTCCTTGTTGCCAAGCTAACCAACTATGTCAAAGGTGAGCTACTGAAGGAAGTCACATCCGTGACTTTATGAACGGACTCAATGATTGTTTTTCAGCTTATTCGCAATACTTCCAACCGGTTTGAAACGTTTATCGCCAATCGAGTGTCATTTATACACGACCTATCTAGCCCGGACGACTGGCGGCACGTGGGTATCAAATGTAATCCTGCGGACTTAGCAGCTCGAGGTATGCATTCGAATGATCAAAGAACAACAGAGTGGTTCAATTGCCTGGAATTCCTGTGGAAAAATCAAGTTGCATGGTCTACACAACCTAAGGGCTTCTCTGATAAGCTAACGGATCTAAGACCGAAGGAACAGATGCAAGTGTTCACCACCCTAGGGATTGTCAGTTGGTTCCACTGCTTCCCACTGCCCTGTTCGTGGAGTACATTGCTACAGAAAATTGCACGGTTACACCGAATTGCGGTTATATAACTCCTTCCTATCTCAGGCGCCATCACTGTCTACTGATGCTGAAGCCTATTCCATCAGGCAGTGTGTTCACCACTACCGGCTCAAATTTGACAGGAAGATTGAGTCAGGCAAAACATCTAGCTGACGTTGTCTGGTCGCGATGGAGCAAGGAATATGTTCCTGATTTACAGAAACAGCAGAAGTGAACAACGCAAGTTCGAGATCTTGCTGCTGCAGACCTGGTGCTGGTGACCAACGAGTCAATGCCAACAGGACAGTGGAACATGGGGATAATGGATTAGTCGTTTGTTGGCTAGGACGGAGCGGTGAGATAAGTCTTAGTCAGAGCGAAGAATGGCAGCCAAAGACAAATGTTCAGCAACTATGTTTACCGGAAGATACGAGTGCAAACTAACTTCCAGACTGGAGCGTTGACAGCTAAAAGTAAGTCGTCCATTACCGTCACGAAGGGGAACATTCGTAAAGAGAGAATCATCATCCATGGAGTACATTACTTGATTACTCATCGAGGTTCTTCTAAGATTTCAGCCAATTCAGAGGAGTTCTTCAAGTAGTGTGAGAATAAAACTTCGCGGATGGGATCCCAAATGTTCACTAGTCAACGAGCAACTTTATGGTAAGCAGAAGCGTTCATGCACAAAATCAGGCGTAGAGGTGTACCATTCTTGTGTATTTTTAGAGTACCTCTCATTCGGAGTGTTTTCATGTCAATCGGTTTCATATGTCTATATTGATGTGTCCATGTAACAACAGTATCTGTAGTTGTCCTACAGATTGTTTTTCCAACATCATGTTATTTTTGACCGTCTGGTGGTCCTTCAGAACTGTGTTCATTTTCCTTAAATAGTTGTCCTTGGTCATGACGACAACACCAGAGCCTTTATCCAGATGTTGCATGTCTCTAGTTCCTTCATAACCTCGACGGTGTTCCTACTTTAGACAACACTGTTGACGAATAGGCGCCTACAAGACTGGTTGAGGATATCCATTAATTTTATACGGGGCCAGCCAGTCTCACCAGAAGATGTGAACGAAAGTCCATTCAGCTGGCTGTACAGATTTTCAAATTGAACTTGTTTACTCAACTTGTTGATTTTCTTTGACGGTATTTTTAACTTCCAGCTGCGTCTGTGTGAACCGAGTAGACGAAAAGTTGTGCACATGTTCGAAACCATCACCAGGAAACACGCGCTTTCTGGCTGATCGTGAAAGAGAGCGATGAGTTCTGAATCTAGTTATTTCAAGAGTATCTCTAGAGCAGCTCCCATACTTCACTCGGCAAACCACTGACAAACGACTATGAACTCCAGGGAACCGATGTTGGGTTCCTACGAATTTATTAATTTTCTCCAGAGCGGTATCGATATGCGAGCCTGTTAATCTCACGAGATTGACGTTATTTCTCGGTAGTTTCTCCTCAGACAACAGCTTTGCAGAAGACGTCGGAAATTGGCTAGATCGGATACATTCCTCATAGAAATCAATGCGTAACCGGTCCGGCGCCGCCTTCCACCGTAACGACAGCAAACGGTTCAGTGATCGCACAACTGAAACAGGGAGTCTTCCTCTGAGAAATCTGAAGCACTGAATCCCTTTTAACCTCTTCATCAGCGCAGAAAGAAGAGATATATTACGACATGTTCGTATTCCATTTACTGTCACCAGTCTGCGTTTGTCCTTATCTCTATTATGTATGTATATATATGCGATTGATGAGAATAAAAGAAATATGAACAAATCGCAGGGTATCTACCTTCTGCTCTAATAAAACCACAGAAATTCCAGTCCTTTCGATCATCTTTCCTGACGTTTTTGCAATTCGAGGGTAGTCCCGGTAAACCCGACCGTCTTAATAAGTTGTAATGCTTGGAATAAGGGACTTCAAGTAAACATAGAAATAAAAATCAATTTAAAATCTCCCACCCATGTAATAGGGAGAAGACCTCGTACTGGTTGCAGTAAGCAGTTCTTATTCATGAGACGAGAAGTCGCACTTATAAATGTACAACAGTATTAAAGTATTCTCAATCTGTCATTGGCTGGTCAAATTGGCACCTGTAAAGTCAAACTGTAGACTGATTGGTGTATTACAGATCAGAGAACTTGGCGAATACGGAGAAGTGTGATAACGAGGCATTTCGTTCAATGCTGATATGGTATTTGAAGGCGACGTTTGAATTGGTCCCTTGTTAAATCTTCTATTGTAACAGGGTTTGGATAAGGGTGAACTGAGTAGATTTTTTTTACCACACATGCGTTACTGAAATTTTCGACCACGCGTTACCGAGTGAATCACCCTAAATCGCCAAGACCGCTGTAACACTCCTCTCAGAAATATGAGTTAATTTTTCTGGCTCCCTGGAACTATCATTAACCGTCGATTTTAAGTGATCTTAGTAAAAGTTTGATTCGTTTCATGTTACTTATCGTACACAAAATACGTTAATGTTTATGTTTATAGATGAACTCTTTCTGCAGTTCACTTCCTGCGTTCTGTTCCCACTTACCCTCTATTTTCAATGTGCTTTGTTTGTTGAGATCTCGTCTTCGGAATGTCGGTCTACATTTGTTTCCAACAGGATAGGGATTTCACATCTATTTTAGTTTACCACTTGCTCAACCAGATTTTTTCAACTGTGTTGTAAAAGCCTGTGATCACACGTATTCTGCTCCTGTTTTTCAGAGATTACACCAAATACGGGTCATTTGAGAGAAACAGGTAGTGCATCGCAGGTCACTTACGGTGACGGCTGTACGCAGCTTTCCTTTAGATTCGGTCGTTATGACTGCTTAACCAAAAGGTCAGATACCGGCGGTTGCTACGGTATTTTGGGTTAGTCTACGAGTACACACTTGTGGGTCTCGTTAACTTTGTGTCTAGATGACCATATTCTATATCGTTTATTTTGAAGAGCAATATACACATCTTCGTTCAAAGGAAGAGCAAACGGTAACACCAAAATTAAGCAACAGATATGTAAAAAGGTGAATGTGAAAACAGGCTGTCTGTCGAATGTGAGACGCTCCGTAGTTGGCAACACTGAACAGTTGACAAGTCCTCTTACAAAAACAGCAAGCGTTAATGGGCCAGTCATCGAATAAAATGTATTTGTGCTCTATACAACAAACGGGTTTAGGATTTAAAAAATACCTGAAAAATGATTTTTGAAAAAATAGGTGAACGGTCAGTATCCACAAAATCAAGATCTCTTCAGATTACAGGGGTGTTATCACAGTCAACGTTCACGCATCGGGACGTAAAAATGTCCTTCATAGTGAGACAACTGTCTGAGAGGTGGCAACAGTTAACGCCAAGTTCCCTGCATAAATGTGTTGTAGGTTTCTAGGGAACCTAGAACAGCCAGTTGACATAAATCCATGACTGCGTAGGAGGACAACCCCAGTCGAAGAATAGCTTTAATTGAAGAGGAAAATATAATACCGCGAAAAGAGATGATCACAGGTGAACGAGAAACAGGGTTCACATCACAGTCCAAATTATGGAGGACCGATTGAATGGCGGCATTATGAGAGTCAGTCCCGTACTGCACAATGTTGTCTGTCCAGACAAATTGGCTTCGTTAATCATCCACTATACCGACGACAAGCATCACAACAGCGCCGTCACGAACCACGATCACACCACGTTTGATGAACAAGCTCGCAGTTGGTACTCGCAATTCCTCGAAGACTGTATAGCCCAAGTTGCGCATTTGTTTCGCCAGGTCTTTGACCACACGGCTGTGTCGGGCACAACGCACGTCATGGGTGACTCAGCATGATTGTAGAATATGAGCAAGGCTTTCCGGTTGACCGCAGTTACCACGACAGAGAACTGAGTGGTCACTTTGACCACCTCGTAAATTTCGAACCTTAGTCCGCAACAGATTACACCTGAGCTGGATGGCACGAGTAAAGATTCTGAGGAACTGAAGTTTACCAGTTCACGTGCTATTTACCAAACTCAGCTTTGTGTGACCGAAATGGGTGGCGAGCATACTTGATGTGTGTGATGAAACCCCAGCCTGGGTGATATGCTCAGTTCTTTTTCCTACAAGGTGAAAAATCCCTGTTCAAGGACTGAACAGTCCTCCTCCTCCTCCTCCTCCTCCTCCTCCTCCTCATCATCATCATCATCATCATCACCATCATCATCATAAACAGCAATACACCAATGGTCACACTGATGCTTAACTGCCACACAACCACGAAGGAAAAAAAAGAAAAAAAACCTATATGAGAAGAGAGTAAAAAAGGAGGGGAGGGCAATGGACCTAATTACTAGAAATAACTAAGTCTATATTCAAACATACAACATCAAGGTGCCTACACCTTGCAAACAAACAACCGAGTTGTAAGTGAAAGTAAGGCGTCATCAGCAAGACAGCTTCCTCACGGATTTCACTGTCCCGCGTCATTAAGTGCACTCACTTCACAGACAACTCGGTCAAACAATGACAACATTCACATCACTGAGCTCGGTTAGCCGCCATCTCAGCCAACGTCTGAAGCCACTGATTCTGCGAGTCGCGATAGCCCCAGCCCGGAAGACGAACCCGATCTACAGTAGCCAACCCCTTCGTGAACGATTTCATTTGTCTACGCCAGGTCATCATCTGTCCACCTCGTATCTTGCGCCAATGGGCCACAGCGTCGGCAACCAGTGCTCGGTGTGGCAAGTGATTAGCTGGCATCCTTATTACATGACCTAATCATCTAAGTCTGTGCAAATATAGTGACTGAATAAAAGAGCTCGTTTAGTAATCAGTGCCAAACACCCGACTGAATAGTCACACATCATCGCGTGATACACATATCTACGGGTGGTCAAAACTTTCTACAAATGATGCAGTCAGATGCACTCTTTACTGTTAGACTTACGCAGTTATGTTGTCTTTAACTTGAGCATATGATCGAATTTTGTTGTATTCTACTGCATTCTGAGATCATACAGACTCTCTTTCTTTCTTTTTTTCTCTCTCCGTTCACCTGTGGTTCATCTTGAAAGGCCAGCATGCACTGAACTGTCCGAGTAGAAAACGGTTTTATTATGCTTTTTATTTGTAACACAAAAGTACAACGAACGCATCAACGAAGAATCGGTTTGACAACCATGAGAAAGAACCAAGAGAGTAAAATCCTTTAAGTTAGGTATATTGGAAGGCAAACCTTACCGTGCAGTGTGTAGAACGACAAGTAGCTTTCGTTTGTACATCTCACATGTACATGGTAATAAATGCACTGAAGTATAAACAAACAGAAACGTGATAGTGATTTGTGGAACGGTTGGTACAATCAGGATCTAAATACGTGAAGCTAGAAAGATATGTATCTTCCAAAAGATAGTGGAGTTAACTATAAAAAAAAAAATCGGAAACTATGGCCCACTAATGTCACCGGTAGGCAATTTATTATTGATAAATAGTCTGAAAACAGACCGGTTTAAGTTGAACTCCACTCATAGTTGCTCGCAGCTTCCACATTCACAAATTTTTCAGTCAACTTCTCGCGAAAAAAGTCATGAGACTCGAGTTTCACACTTACTTAAGGAAGTCAGTAGGATGTGTCTATACCACGGCTGGAATCTATATTTCATTCTGCATTTTCGTGGGACACCCGCGCCGATTACTTTGTCATTAACCTTAAATTGAGGACATCCGATTCATAAAGTCTAAACACTCAGCTACCTCTACTTGCAATTAATGCTTCGGTTGCCGTATATTCGTAAGACAGGAGGCACAGCAACTGGCCTGTTAACTATAATCAACAACCAAACCATTGGGAGTTCTCAGGCAAGTTGAAGGTAAACGATTCGTTAAACATCTTCAGTAATATGCTGATTACAGATTAGTTGTCCGGAGGCTTGACTTACACAAACCGAGCTAACAACCTGAGCGTTACTCACAGTCGATTGTGGCTGGTCGTTTAAATACAATAATCTGACTGTGCTCAACATGAGCTTAATAGGACAGCGATCAACAGGAGAACGTGGACCGCCGGTAACCTTATCGTTGTGGCGTGCATATGCACTACTGATGAGCATTAATGAGTGCGAACTTCAAGCATCTCGCTGGATGAACAAACAAGATTGGTCTAGCTACAATTTTGTAGTGGCAATAGCCATGAACGTCCGGGTTATGCACTGACTATTTTTGAGCCAACACTGAAGGGCTACTTACTGAACAGACGGCATAGTGCATAAAAGTCCTGGCTTGTTATGCATGGCTTGTCGTATCTATCCTCAGTCCGGTTGTTCTTATCGATTAGTCCAAACTTTAAAGAATTCGAACGTTAAGTGCTCTTATGAGAATGAACACCAAAAGCACTAGCACCGCGATACGTTCCAGTATACTGCCCATCACTAGAGGCCCCTTTCTTTGCAACATAGCTGACAACCTCTAATGGTATTTCACGCCTAGTTTCGGATGGACGGTCGTTCTGATAATGAGTTTGTGTCCGTAAAATAACAGTAAGGTGATGGAAAAAAGTGCACTCCGGAAAAAGCTTAAATCAGTGTTGAATGAGAAGTACTCAATCACTTGAGCATGTGCTATCTTGGAGTCACGATGTGATATTTCATCACGTCCAGCAATTCATAACACAATTGTTCCGCGGGCATTTGTATAATCCGTCTTGTGAGGCACGTGGTGTTCTTATGTCAGTGACGCGCAGATAGTCACTGCGGATCGCATGAACCACAGTGATGTTGAGCGACTATAGGTAATTTTTCACTCGAGCATTCCATTGGACATGATTTACACATGCGGCCGCCTGCCGAACCTACCGATCGAACCACCAAGCGTGATCACTACTTTGTGTGACTGGCCTAGTGCACTGTGTGATTCACGTGATGAATTGTTCTCCAACTGCGCACTGGTCTTTCGTATTTATAGGTGTGGAGATGTGAACCAGCATTACATGATGGATGTAGGACAGTGCACCGTTGCGGAGACAACACCATCTGTAAAAGAAGTCGACAGTGTCGTGTGTCACGCTCCATAGAGGAAATTCAGTAATCGGTTGACATGTAAAATGTCGTAACAAACCTTGTGAGCTAGGAAAGCTTACGGTAACCGGCTTGTCTATTCAGAAAATCAACACTAGGATGGGTGCTTCAACAACATCTCAGTCAGAAACACTCATTTACACATAATAATAATCCTGGAACGTCAAGGTTGCCAGTGCCATGTTCAGACATGATAAACACTGTTTTTTGACAGAGTTGATTCCAATGTTTCTTCTTTATTTTCTTTCGGTTATTGTACTACTATATACATGCCTCAGTCCGATTATTCACGTGTAGCATAGTGTGATCATCCATCTTCGTTACACTAGGAGGGAACCGGGTTCCATTCTGGCGGTGACTGCGTCTGTCACACCCACACAGTCCACCAGATGGTCGGACTTCGCCAGTCATACAGAAGACCAGTAGCTGTTATCTTTTCAGAAATTAGAGAGGCTTTTGATTCATTTGGTTAAACTATATTCTGAAACGGTCTATCAGAGAGGGATGTGATCGAGAAATATATCTTCATTTCGAAAGCAATTCGGATTCAAAACTTTGGCCGGGTTAGGGCTTGTGACAGCTTACTGCCGATCTTTAGCATCTCAGGTACGATACAACAGGATTGTCTTACCTCCCCTTTCTCATTAAACCATTCAGTGGACGAGATCCTAGAATGTGCTCTGAAAGATTGCAAATATGAAGGTGTGGATATGCACCCAGTCACTCTACGTTGAGACGTAGAATATGCCGACGACATCGCCCTAATCTGTAAAAGCTTACTGGGAGTCAAAATTATCCAGCGAAGATTAGGAACTTCAGTTCGTCAGTTTGATGTGGTCTTTGAATGTACTCACTGGAAGTTGCTGTTGCAAGATTGACGGCATCCTGTGCCTTCCCTCACACTTGAGAGTGGGCGACTGAAGAGAGCTGCGATGTTCATTCACCTTGACGGTTGGATCAGCATTAGTGGATTGCCCAATGAGATCATAGGGTTTAAATAATATGTTTCAATTTACGCCAACGCTGAAGTCCCGTGGCTTCAGTCTTTTGCAGAAAAGCCTGGTATTTCATATTATTACAAGAAAGATCGTATTGCATCACTGCGAAACCTCATCAGTCCGTGTGAAGGATTTTCACTGACTACCGGAGTCTCTGAAACACTGGCGGTTTGTACTGAAAATACCGTGTCCACAGTGACGAAGTTCGCTGACGGGTCCTCGAAACGTACGGACTCTGCTGATTTCTGGACATTTTCATTTAGTTGGCCTGGTCACATCTTATAATTGCCAACTCGCTGCTTGCTGCACTCTGTCTTATTTGCGGACGTTGGGTTACAAAAGTGAAGGTAACCTAGTGGCTTGCGTATGATTCAGGTTCGGACTGCTAGGGCAGTGACACCAAAATCTCTACCAGCAGGGCGTTTCAGGCTTCCTGGCTGAGGTCCAAACTACAATCAGCAATTTTGTCCGAGGACACCATTGGATATGGTGAAGAGTAGAAGTAACTGGTGCTGGTGTTGGTAATCGTGCTTCACTATTTTCCCCTCTTTCTATATTCCCCTCTCCAGACTTCTTTTTATATAACCTACAATTTCTTTTTACATCCCACACATTGTGGTATGTTTACTACTTAGTTTAGAGTTAATCCCTTCATATTCTTATTTGAGGCTGCCTAACCTATTCCCGATGAAGTTGATCACGTGATTATGCAGCGCACGATACACACATCTGTCGCATACATATTTTAGGCGAGATCTAGTTGCCAAAAATCTGGACTTTTGTGGTATTCGAACCATCGACAGAAACAGTGTACTTAGATGCGGCACACTCAGGTTTTGGTTTATTTTAGTCCCCGTACCTTTGACTGTTATCTTTGGAGTGATGTACTGATTCACGTTTTACTTTAAAGGTAAAATCCGTAGCTAGTTCACTTGGTCAAATAAACATAAATACAGATTACTTAAAAATTGTAAAATAATAAAGTACGTGTGTGACTGGAACGATTTTCCTCTACATTGATTCCATGACCCAGAAACAACACAACGAAACTATCGTCGTCTGCCTCTCGCGTGGATGGCGTGGTGGAGACGTGGCTGTCAGAATTCGTCAAACCGTTAACAGACAGTAAACTGCTTTAACGGCTTTAGGTCTATTATTAACACTTCATATGACAGCTATCATTGAGTTCACCCGAAGCAGAGGTGACAGCAAAAGAAGGGTTGTGGAGGGGTGATTTGATTACAAATTTCAACTGAGATTGCAGGAGAAGGCACAGATGACGGAGTCATGGGATCACAGTTATTGACCGACTGGTTGGAATCGCATAACGCTTATCAAGGTGAACAGAATTTGACTGAATGTAAGTCAGTGACCTCAAATAAGAACAACTAACTAGAGCGGCAGATGGCCTGAAAAACCGGGAATTCAGGAAGTTCCTATTCATGTAAGCGATGATTAGCGAAGCTAATTCACGCAAAAACTAAGTACGGATAATGTGAAAGGAACGAGACTAGGTATCGATCAGTTATGTTGACTGACAGCATTTGTAGATATACATAAGAGTGAACTATAGGTAATTATGATGCTGTAAAATTGTAGCTGGAGTGAGTAAAACAATCGTGCCTGGTAGGCATATTAGTTTCCAAATCCAAACCAGAACGTTCGTTTCAGACGAGTACATCATGTGTCGATGGATGTACCCGACCATTTTTTAATGACGATGATTAGTATGACTTACGTAACCTGATAGGGCACTCTGCCTACCTAAAGCCACACACCGAATGAAGTCCAATGCACAAGAGAATATCATTCAAGCTGTTTCCAAAGGTAGAGACAGTTGGGAGAAATACCATCAAAAAGAATAATTAAATGTTCACAAGGCCCACAATTACCACGGGTTGTTTAAAGTACATTTGACAGCTTATGAATTCTACGGGAATCTGGAGAGGACTGAAGCTGTCCAACAATCCAACGCTGGTGAAGCAGCTTAAACAGTGTTAGGATTAGTACCAGAAAAGGAGAAACGAAGGCCGTTGTAAGGTTACTCAATGATTATATTGACAATAAGGAGTTCCCAAAATTTTAATGGAATGTTTTATCCCGGTGCAACATACCACCCACAGCTAAAACCCTACAACATCACACTGGAAACGAAAGAGACTCGTAGCCATCGAAGACTGATCAATTAACGCGTAATCTGCCTCAGCGTGTGGTTGTTGTCGAGACTCCCGGAGAGGACGGAAGTTTGCTCGAACAATACTTACAAAAATGGAAAAGCAGGTGGACGAAAAGAAGAACAAGTTGTTGTGTAGTCTGAATCCAATCAAGCGGCATCAGTGTGATGTGGGCTTCGTGAATAGATCATAATTAGACCATAACTCTTCAGACAAGAGTCTAAAATTTAAAAGAACCTATCTCCCAAGTATGTCGGCATATACCTGGTTTTTCTTGGAAAGCGTTCAGTTTACCTGTGTGAAAGGTACCCAGAAACGCCTTGAAAACAAGACGGTATAATTCGAGCAGCCCCTTTGAGTGGATTAACCGCATCACGGTTGTGAAAGCTCTAACTTGCCCTCACTGATTTATAATCAAATTATTGGTTTGAATTAGAATGATACGGTTTGATAACGAGGCCAGTGGGCAACTGAATGCTGTATATAGCCTAGATGATTTATTTCACTTGTAAGGTTACTACACAATTCGTGAACAGTACAACAGACTATGGACGTGCCACGATACAGTTCACTTATGGTCAAAAATCCGGTAGCTTTCAATTAATCTTCTGACAATCTGAAACCGATATTGTCTACTGTGATGAGACTGGATTGGGGCGATTTCCTGATTGGAGAACGATAGGCCAATCAGACATCACGTATACACTGCTGCAGAGAGAACTGTGGTCGATTGGTGTCAACCGTCGAATTTGTCTGTAAGCGGGGGTGATTAAAACGAGTTGGTTGAACGTATATTGGATTTAAACAATCGAACTGCTCACTGCTGCTTAAGATCACTTGTTTTGATTTTCCTGACACCACGGCCATGTACGCAACATTTACGAGTGCGGATTTGTGTTGTCTCAGGTCTGCGCTGCCCCACGTTGATTGTGATAATTGATAACAATCAGCTGCAACTGGTCGGAAGACCAGTGCGATGGAGCAGAATGATGTGACTCGGAAAGAGCGAGCTCAACCATGTTGCAGTGATGCCCAGGCCTCCTTCACCAGTCCGTCTAGGTTTGGAAATTTGATTGGACTGTATCTCACATACAGTGTCAAAACCTCCATGGAATATTTCTTGCCTCGTTTCCCTCTCTTACTCACACATGACACATTCTGAACTGATGTTGCACGGGATTCTCCCCCTTCAGTCATTATAACATCCTTTAGACGCTGTGCAACATTAAGCGGTTATATTTTCCATCTTGTATACAATTCGTTTTCTGTAAACGCTATTAGTATACAAGCTATTTTCAGCCTTCTAAACTGATTCTTTTATTAGTTGAAATGAGTGACTGTTACTGGTTTGTTACTGAAGAAGACACTGGACAATGTTTATTGGTTTTGCAAATCTGTAGAGAACTGTGAACTGAACTGCAAGTGTTTGATGGCCGTCGCAATCGTGACATGAACACGTGCAAATTTGCATCTTTTGACGCGAATTAAACCCACTTATGGAAGAGGAGGATAACAAGAAACCATTGCATAATTCGACAAGATCTAGGTGAACAGACTGCAGGCAACTATTACTGGAGGCAAGCTGTGTGTCAGTCATAGCACCGTGACTTGTTCTCAAAATAGCCGTATAGTGTGCGTTTTTGTCTGTCAGAGGCAGACTGTCACAATGAGCCGATTTCCTGATAAGCTGAAGTCGTGTTTACGGGAAGCCGACATCACGGTTTGCAATGCGCATAAACCGAATAAAACGTTCAAGCATACAAAGTAACTAATTCTAACGTTTTGCCTGGTCGACACAAGCATCAGCAACAACTTGCACCAAAAGCTATTTAGCCACAAATCTCCAAATGTGCCTAGCTGACGGAATTTTTAATGTGACATCACTGATAAAATCACATGCACATCTATTTACTTGTGTCAACATTTTTACTTTACAAATCATCCAACATTAATCTTCCCGATTAGCGTAAATACAGGAACGCAACAACAAATATATTTTCTTCTCCTGTAGCAGCCTATGATTTGAGTAAAGACAATCCAAGCTCGAGGGGATGGCCATCACAGCTGAAGAGGACAAGAACATTGTGTTACGATGTACATTTATTGCTCGACATTTTCAGTTTTCTCGTCAAGTTTGTACTTTCTGTTGGCTGCAAACGTGGAAACTCTGCCCTTAGCAACAGACTCAAAAGTTTCACGGCCGAGTTATCAGTATTACCCTAATTTTCTGAAGTACTACGTAGCTAACGTGTTTCTCACGAGGTCCACATTTGTATGGCCCGTTTCGCTGTCGTCTTTCTCCTTTTTGACAGCACAACCTGGGGGCAACCTCCAAATGTGACACCCACTCACTAACTATGTCATTTTGTTTAATGACGAAACGTCTACAACCCAATGCCACGTCCAGCAAGCAGCCCAACACCCAGAGAAGCAACCACTCAAAAGGAAGAAAAGTTGAATTTATCCTGTCACTATAGCAGGACGAGATTGTTGTAGATCGTCCTCTATATCATCATGATGAGCAGTAATACATGAGTGGTTCAAACTCATGCTTAACAGCCACACAACCATGAAGGAGAAAAAAAGAGCGAACAAAAACTGAAGGGAGGGGAAGGGACTCAACTACTAAAAACAGTTACGCCTGTATTCGAACATTCAACATCAAGGTGTCAACACCATACAAACTAACACTCGAGCTGTAAGTAAGGCTGAAAGTAAGGCGTCGTCAGCAAGATAGTTTGCTTACAACCTTCACTGACCTGCATCACCAAGTGCATTCACTCCACAGATTACTCGGCCAAACAACGACAACATTCACGCCACTGAGTTAGACTACCCACCTTCTCATTCAACGTCTCCAGCCACCGACTGTGTGGGTCGCGAGGTCGCCAGCCCAGTGGACGAACCCGATGTACAGTGACCAGCCGTTCCGTGAACGATTTCATTTCTCTAAGCCAGGTCATCATCTGTCCACCTCGTGCCTTACGCCAGCCGGCCGCAGCGTTGGAAAATAGTGCTCGTTGTGGCAGACAACTAGCTGGCATCCTTAGTACATGACCTAACCATCTAAGTCTGTGCAAATGCAGGGATTGAACAGAGACATTCACCTGGCAATGGCTATCACATG